>CAUYSK010086161.1:0-37378 GCA_963575035.1 Avahi laniger | reverse complement strand
CCGGCTCGCCCCCCCCCCCCCCGTGGCTTCCGCGTGGTCTGCGGGTCCGCCCGCGCCGTTCTTGGGCGGTGGTCGGTTTTCGGGGGGAGGATGAGTTGGCACGGGGGAGATAATTTGGGGGAGGATGAGTAGGAATGGGGGAGATAATTTGGGGAGGATGAGTTGGAATGGGGGAGATAATTTGGGGGAGGATGAGTAGGAATGGGGGAGGTAATTTGGGGGAGGATGAGTAGGAATGGGGGAGATAATTTGGGGAAGGATGAGTAGGAATGGGGGAGATAATTTGGGGAAGGATGAGTAGGAATGGGGGAGGTAATTTGGGGGAGGATGAGTAGGAATGGGGGAGGTAATTTGGGGAAGGATGAGTAGGAATGGGGGAGATAATTTGGGAAGGGCACTTCAGGCAGAGGGAGCAGCACTGTGAAGGCGCAGAGCTGGGGCCAACCTGGCATGTTTGTGCAGGTGAGTGAGGAGATCGCTGTGGTCTGAGCGGGGCGTGTGGACTCACACAGGCAGAGTTTTATCCTGCAGGACACGGCAGTTGCTGAACGGCGTTGGCAGGTGAGTGACTGAATCACTTGCGTCTCAGACAGAAGTGATGGAAGTGGGGCAGAGCGGAGGAGCAGTCGCGCAGTCATCGGTAGAAGGCCAGGGCGCATGCAGGAGCTCCTGCTTTGTAAGGCTGCGTGGTGTTCCACTGTGTGTTCACACCACGTTTTCTTCATCCATCACCTGTCGATGGACACACAGGCTGATTCCACGTCTCAGCTACTGTGAACATGCTGCGGTGAACACGCGAGTGCAGAGACCTCTCCGACACATGGATTCAATTTCTTTGGATGTACACCGGAGATGGGATTGCTGAGTCACATGGCAGTTCTACGGTTTTCTGTTTCCACAGCGGCTGCGCTAATTTACACGTCCACCAACAGTGACCAAGGGGCTGTTTCCTCTGCATCCTTGTGACACCTGCCTTTTATTTTCTTGGTTATAGTCATTCTGACATGTCCAGTGATATCTCATGTTTCCATCTGCATTTCCCTCAGGATTAGTGATGTCGAACGTTTCTTAGATATACCCATCAGCTAAATGTGTGTCTTCTTTTGAGAAATGTCTAGATAAGTCCTTTGCTGTTTTCAAATTGGGTGGTTTTCTTGCCGTCGAGTTATTTGGGTTCCATATGTATTTTGGATATTGACCCCTACCATATGTACGGTTTACAAATGTTTTCTCCCCTTCTTCATTCACCGACCATTTCGTCTGCTGTGCACAGGCTTTCATGTTGTGTCTGTTTTTGCTTCTGTTGCTTGTGTTTTTGGGTCATGTCCAAAGAATTATTGCCTAGACCAATATGAAGGAGATTTTTCCCTATGTTTTCTTCTTGTAGTTTTACAGTTTTACATTTTCACATCTTATGCTTAAGTCTTTAATCCATTCTTTAGTCCTTTTTTTTGTGTATGCTAAGGGTGTAGTTTCATTCTTCCACACCTGGATGTCCAGTTTTCCCGACACCATTTATTTAAGAGACGCTCCTTTCCCCATCATGTGTTTTTGGCATCTTTGTTGAAGATCAACTGACCTTAAATGAGTGGATTTATTTTGGGGCTTTTTATTCTGTTCCACTGAGCTATGCATCTGTTTTTATGTCAGTACCATGCTGTTTTGGTTACCATAGCTTTGTAGTATATTTTGAAATCGGGAAGTGTGATGCCTCTAATTTTTTTTTTCTTGCTCAAGATTGCTTTGGCTTTTTGGGGTCTTTTGTGGTTCCATATGAATTTTAGATTTTTTTCCTATTCCTGTGAAAATGCTATTTGGAATTTTGATAGGGTTGCACTGAATCTACAGACATTTTGGGTAGTATGGACATTTAACAGTGTAATTCTTCCAACCCATGAACACGAGCTTCCTTCCATTTACTTGTCTTCAACCTCTTTCATCAGCATTTATAGTTTTCGCTATACAGGTCATTCACCTCTTTGGGTGAATTTAACCCTAAGTATTTTTTTTTGAGCCTCGTAAACGGGATTGTTTCCTTGACTTCTCTTTCGGACAGTTCACTGTTAGTGCACAAAACACCAGTGGCTTTTCCATGTCGATTTTGTGTCCTACAACCTCACTGAATTTATTTATTAGTTATAACAGTTTTTTGGTAAAGTTTTTATACTATTCAGCCTTTAAAAAGAAGGAAACCTGTCATTTGTGACACACAGATGACACTGGAAGACGTCATCCAAGTGAACACGCCAGGCACAAAAGGCACCACATGACCTCGCTTCCCTGTGGGATCTCACAAAGGTGAACTCATAGAAACAGAGACTAGAGTGGTTGTTACTGGGGTTTTGGCCGCAGACAGTTGCTTTGCCCACAGATGTTGGCCACAGACACATTTCAGTGAGGCAGAGGAACGGGTTCGAGAGATCTACTGCACAGGCGGTGGCTATAGTTAGGAGCTACGTATTATATACCTGAAAAGTGCCAAGAGAGCAGACCTTAAATGTTCTCACCACAAAAAAAGCACGTGAGGTGGGGGATATGTTAATTAGCTTGATTTAATCCTTTCACAACGTCTACACATCAAAACGAGGTCGTACATTGTCAATATATACAATTTTTATTTGTTAATTATACCTTAATAAAGGCTGGAGAAAAGCAAGTCCAAGTGCAAATGAGGCAGAGCGGTTAGCGATGGAGGAGGAGATGGCTGTGGGACAGGCCCTGGGGACAGGCACCTCACCCGCAGGTACTCTTCCCTGTGTAGGGAGAGCCCCCAGCCCGTCCTCCCCTCCTCAGTTGCTGAGTTTCCTTCTGGGCAGACCAGCGGTGCGGGGGCTGCCGTGGGCCTCCCTCACTCCCGCCTGGTTGCTGGGGCCGCTGAGCGCCCGGCTCGGCTTGGTCAGGTGCCGCCTTCCTACGATGAGTTGTCCTTGTGTCTGAAGATGCCACTGTGAGGCTAGGGACAATGTGTGGTTAAGGGGGGCCCACAGCCTGGCAAGTGGCCTTTACTCCTGTCCATCTGAGCTGGGGAGTCTGCAGCATCACCTTTTGCTCTGAGGGCAGCCTCGTCGGACCTTCCGTGCACTGCTCCGTCTCTGAGCCACGGCGCTGCCGCCTGTTGCCTGACGGCCGTGTCACACACCTGCATACCGTTTCTCCTGGCCACAGCGTATGTGGCAGCCTTGCTGGAGAGCGGCTCTGCCGTGCTCCCTTGCAGGAGAAGCGTGGGCCCTTCCCGCCTGCCAGGCCGGTGTCAGGCCACTGTGACCAGCTCACAGCACTTGGGGTTGGGCCACGAGAAGGTGATTTTTAAGAGGAAAAGACAGACTCTGCTGAAAATATACCTACCGAGATAATTCAATTTCATCTGTAAAAATGGCTTTATTCAGAAATTGTCAGTGATATGATACAGCTAATTAAGGCATGCATGGTGCTAACAGTTTCATTAGAGGAGATAATATTGCACAAGAAAAATAAGAAATCATTATGATGAATGTTCCAACATTACATTACATGTTAATGAAGTGTAAATGATCTAATTATTTTTGAAAGAATACAGATTCGATTAAACTGTCGGAATTAAATTGGAAAGGACAGCCTATTGTACTTTTTATGTACAGACAAGTTAACGTTAATTAGGCACAATCTACAGGAACAAATGAGGCACGACCCTCGGTGAACAATCACGGATCCTTTGCTCAAGGCAGGTTTCATAAAGAATTATATTAGGGGAAAAATTGTAAGTCAATTACATACAGTGCCGTAGCAGTGGGAGGGGAAATGAGGAGAAATCTCAGTCCCTCCTTCCCCATTTTGTCTGTTACAGCAGGATGATTCTGCCAATTTTGCTCCACACCAATTTCATAAATTCTGGTTCTGCCGATCGCAGGCAGTGATGGATTGTCATTGTGCGTCTCCGCCATGGCTCTAGGAGGCAGCATCACAGGCTGACAGCGTTTCCACGGAGGGGTCAGGCCCTTTCGACGCCGGCCTTGCCAATATCGCGGGGATCTGAACCAGCGCCATGGGCGTTGCTGCCATTGTCAGGACGAGGTGGCCGCTCTCGGCAGTCGCCTCCAAGGCATGAGGGGTTGGGCTGTGGGTGGCCACCGGTTTCTCACCTTCACTGTCGTTTCAAAGAAAAGAAGAGAAAGGAACCACAGGGAGGCAAAAAGCCATTATCTGCAAAACCTCATCAACACTTGATCAATACAAACCTGTCTTTTTCTCTTTCGGAAAAGCAATTTTGAAAATTTTGAACATTCTGCATCCAGCTTTGTATATGTTGTTTTTCATGTTTATAGAACCAAAATCTGAAATTAGAGGAGTCCATTTTGTTAAAGCTGCTGGAAGCCTGGGTGGGCCAGGGTGTCGCGACGGCTCTGGGTCTCAGCCAGGCAGCAGGGAGGTGCTGGGACGTGCCGGCCGCCAGGCCACGCGCCGGACCACGGCTGGCTGTCACGAGGCCGGGTCTGACGCAGCCCAGGAGAGCAGGCTCCTTGGACTCCTTCCGCCTAAGTTCCAGGCACCCGTGTTTATTCAAATCTCTGCATGAGGCCCTGTGTTTCCAAAATGACACCGTCCACCTGAGAAACGTGTGTTCTTGTTTAATTATGGAATTTTCCTACTTTACAAAAACCCAACATATAAAAATATGATTAAAAATCTCTGGATAAATTGAAGGATGATTATCTACAAGAGGCGATTAATATTCCAAAGGATTTATTGCTGAGTCCAGTCCATTCTCCAGATTCATTCAAAATAAGATAGAGTTGGCACAATATTCCACGGATATATTTATTTCCTAAAACAAGGCACAACTGCGTAACTGTTCCCTCCCTTCCTTTTTCTCGGGAAGCCTCCCTGGGCATACAAGGGGAGGAACGTGATCTTTGGTGTGTAGGAACAAGAATATTTCTTTTTACACCCAGTTCCAAAACTTTAGGGTAATTATTAATAATTAGAACTGAGTGAAAAACCCATACCAAGTGAGTTATTCAATGTCATTTGCAGTTCACAATCGTTTCCTTTTTGTAACCTCAGGAGTCAGAATAAGGGAGTCATGCAGTCTTTTTGTTTTAATTTCTGGCAGCAGAAGGGACTGAGATTTAGCAAAACCATATAGAGAGGGAACCACATACTTAAGCATTACCAGAAATTAAAAGAGCACACACATCAACAACAACAAAAAGTGATTTGTAAAATGCATGGAATTTGGGGTTTTAAAATATGTTTGGACTTCGCTCAAATGGAATGTTCACAAAAGGTGCTCACAGCAAGCTGGGCTTTTTGTTTTAAAATTTTTTGGTACACACTAACAAAACTCCATCCCAAAGAACACTCCCAGGCAAAAGCTTCCATGGCTGTGGAGGCTTTGGTTTCTAGGGGCACTAACAGCCTCTGGGCACCAGAGATGACCATGGGCACTAGGTGACAACCTCCAGGCACCAGAGATGACCACGGGCATAAGGTGACGACCTCTGAGCACCAGGGATGACCACGGGTGTAAGGTGATGACCTCTGGGCACCAGGGATGACCACAGGCACAAGGTGACGACCTCTGGGCACCAGGGATGACCATGGGTACAAGGTGACGACCTCTGGGCACCAGGGATGACCACAAGCACAAGGTGACGACCTCTGGGCACCAGGGATGACCACGGGTGCAAGGTCATGACCTCCAGGCACCGGGGGATGAGCACAGGTACAAGGCGATGACCCTGGCCCAGGTGCCCGTGACAGCCCTGGAGTGGAGGCTGCAGCGTGGCTTCAGTGTCACGCACACCTGCTCTACCTCTCGCTCGTGTGCTCCTGGGCGGGTGAGGCCAGCGCTGTGTCTGGAGAACGAAGTCTCGGTGGGGCAGACACCTCCCGCGGCTTTGCAGAGGTCAAGGGCAGATGCCACAGAGCGCCCAGCGCAGCCAACGCAGGCCGATGATTTGTTTCTATTCCCGGAGAGGTGGGGGGGTCATGTGCTTGTCACGCACTCAGTTTGTTGTTTGAAAAGTTGGGGTAACTCTGCAGTGTGGCCTAGAGGGTCCTTACGGAGCGGAAGATGGCCCACAGCGGATTTTGGTTGTGGGTTCAGAACTGGAGCAGGGAGAACCATCAGGGAGGGGATGATGGGTGAGGCTGCCGGGTCCAGCCTGGCAGGGGCCAGGTCAGCAGAGAAGTGGCAGGACCCTCAGCTCGGCGGGAGGAGCTCTCAGCGCCCGGAGAGTCCGCCTGGCCCAGCGCGTGCAGGCAGGGCGTGGGCAGCTGCGGCGGTCCCGGGACCTTTTTAACAGCCAAGATTCAGTCTGCGTGATCAGCTGAAGAGACAGACCGGGCTGGGTGTGGTGGCACCAAGGATCAGGACACAGCGAACAGGGCTGCTCCACAGGAGCCATCTGGGTTTGCCCCAGGCCAGCAGGCGGTCCTGGCCCTCAGCGGGGTCACGGCTTCAGAGGTGGGAGGCCAGACAGGGCCTGATGCGCGCTGGCCGAGGTGGGTGGACTCACCTGTGCACGGCCCAGTCTACGAGTCCTTGTGGAGAGCAGCGTTGCGTCCCCGTGCACAGCGGCCTGGAGGGGTCTGCGGTCGCGTATTCACTTCCTATTCTTTGTGACTTGTGCTTAGAAAATGAAGTTCCCTGCACAGGAATATTTATGGAAGATTAGAAAATGTCAGAAGTTCTGTTTAAAATCACTATTTTCTGAGAAAAGAGATATTTAAAGACAAACTATGCTTTGAAGCAAAAACCAGTGGACAGTTGGTGGAGGCGTATCACACAGCGGTCGTCCTTGCTGGCCGAGAGCACCGTTGTGCAACCTTCACTTACCTTATTAATTTTGCTTTGCAATCCAGGGTAATCCTACTCAAAAGCCCTTGAAAATAACCATGACACCAGCAGAAAACAATGCAATGTAACCATATGAGGTAGGTCACGGAGTCTGTGTAGTAAAATGCAAAACACAGAATTTCGCTGGTAGCTAATAATGCATTAGCAATTGTTCTCTTGTCTCTCCCAGTGGGTTCATTGTATAATCAATTTCAGGCAACATTTATTAGGCTCATATCCTTCTATCAATGACTCAACTAGGTTTTGCAAATTTCTCACTGAGGAGAAAAATAAAATATTCTTTCGATAGTATTCAAAATAGTAAAATTTTGTCTAACTGCGTTTCAGAGGCAGTGGCGTGTTGGGGATACGAAGGGCGTCTGAAGCTCTTGACTTGGGGGGCTGTATCCCTGCATGTGAAGAGACACAGGTCCCGTGTTGCAAACACTGCCACACTTGGAGGAACGTGGCTAATGTCAGTGTTATTAGCACGGCCACTCGGAGACTAATTGTGGCACACAGTTAGGGTGTCAAGACATATTGTGCACTAATGCTATGCAATGAAAGATTAACACCAGAGAAAAATGAAAAGAAAATCTGTGGCTGCCAAACTTCTCAGCCAAGTTGCCAGGATGGTGGGAGGAGCCCTGCGGGGGAGGGGCTCGCAGTCAGAGATGCTTACAAAGAGAAAGGGTAATTTGTTTCCCTGTTTTTTTCCAGCTTTATGGACGTGCTTTTCTGTTAAATTTAAATTGATTTTTCAATTTGATCTCAAGCCAGACTATATGTGACCTGATGAAATCTCAGCCCTCCGGAGCCCCGATCTTAATCTCTTGTCTAAAATAGTTAGCGTCGCCTGCGTCTCATCGTGGAAGCAGGAAGGACTGGCAGAGTGTTCTGACCGCGGCTTTAAATACGCCAATTAGGCGTCTTCTGCTTGTGTGCTGTGGGGTCAAGGAGCAGTGGAAGCCGCAGCCGTGTCCCCGAGCCCACGGGAGTGGAGGACCCCAGCTAGGCCACGTCTCCTCCCTCCGTGGCCAGCTGGCCCTGCCTGGTGAGAGCTCGAGGCCACCCGACTGGAACCTCTGGGCTCTGCGCTTCGTGGACTTGGCACAGGCGTGAGCAGCCCAGGAGCTGGAACTCAGCAGGTGCGGGTCGCTGGACTTGGGCTTCCTTATCCACGAATCAGGGCTGGCTGAGGAGGATCCCAGGTGTTACGACAGAAGGTACATCTGACGGCTGGTGCCTCGGACCAGCACAGCAGCGAGAGCCTGGGAAGACGTGGCGCTCGTGTGACAAAAGCCGCAGGACGCAGTGAGCTGCGGAGAGCTCGAAGGTTAGCGTGCATGGAAACGTCCCCCGCTGGTGTCGCTGTGGGTGGAAGTGTCCAGGAGTTCAGGCCTTTAACAGCAGGACAGGGGGTCGTTACTCCTCCCAGGCTGGTGAAGACAGGGCAGAGTTCGCGAGCCACCGGTGCGTCCCGGACTCTTCCTTTCCCGGGTGGGTGGCAGCCTCGGCTTTGCCGGAGCGCCACAGGCGCCTCCGTCATGGTCCAGCTGTTTTCTCCCTTACAAAGACCTCGCTTCTTCACCTTTCTCAAGGCATATCGCTAAAGCTTTTACTCTCCCACTCCAAGTTTTTGTTCTTTCCTTTTCTTCTTGATATCCTCAACAGGAAAAATGAGTGAAAAATAGGAACAGGGAGAATAGCACCTGGGAGAGCTCGTTCACCTCGCTCCTGGCTGGTCTGCGCGGGGCCGGGCAAGGCAGAGGCCAAGCCCCGTGGGGAATTCGGGAGGGTCGGCTGTGACCGTGGGACATCAGAGACACGTGTGGGTGGCATAAGGACGGCTTACTCCTCTCAGGAAATGCACAAGACAACCTGGATCTGGAGAGACAGAGATGACATTGTCATCTTCTCTGGGATCAGGACACACCTGTTACTCCGAGTGGGACCATAGCAGGAAGGGCTGCCCATGCTGGGCGCCCCACGGACGCCCCGAGGGACACACAGCTGCAGACCTCACACGAGCCCAGCAGAGGCCGCGGGGAACAGCGCGGAGCAGATGTGGGAGCCGGTGCCGGGCTTGGATTAAGACGGGCTTTGGCAAACACGGGAGGTGGGCAGGGGTTCTCAAGTCTGTGGTGACGCCCCGAGTGGGGCACTGCCCGTGTTGCAGCAGTCCTGGGGGCTGGCCTCTGAGGAGTGGGAGCCGAAATAGCTCGCGCACACGGCCCTATTGTGCGAGAATTTCTGTTCGTCTGCGACACAGCCCGGTCCTCCGTCCACATAAATTTTCTGCAGATTTTTGCTTTGGAAAGGAGGAGGTATTCTGGTTCTATAAAAACACAATATAAGAAAAAGGAAGAAATGATAGAAAAAATGGCAAATGAGGAATATTCATCAGGAAATGCTGTCATAGGGCAGATGGAAACTGGGCCAAATGTATTTTCATGGCTTAAAAAGACACAGACACACAATTTCCTCACTTCCATCACACAAGGGGCCAAGGCGGAGCTGGTGGGCCCGAGCGCGTGTGACGGGGCAGAGGCCACAGGAGCTGCCGGGGCTCAGGAGGCAGGTGGCGAAGTGAGGCCAGGTGAGAGCGGTGGCCCGGCCGGCGGGAGCACAGGCGGCACTCAGCACCCCTGAGGTCTCCGCGGGACATGGAGAATGCGGCCAAGAAAGTGGAGAAAAGTGACCAAAACGAAATGAAAATGAAGTTAAACAGGAACAGACAGAAATTGTACACGTGGAAGATGGGAAATAAGGTATAAAACATCATAAATGCATTTTCAAAGGAAAAGATAATAAAACAACATATATTGTAAAATAGAATCCAAAGACTCTTTCCAAGGGTGAAAAGAACCCTGAGGCTCTGGGTTGTCCCCGTACAAAATGGCACAGAACGAGCATCGTAGTCTATTTTCTGCTACTGTCACAAAATACCGCAAGCCAGGTAATTTATAAACAATAAAGTTCATTGGTTCCGGGTCCTGGAGGCTGGAAATTCCGAGCGCGGGGCGGCGTCTGGGAGGGTCGCCCGGGCAGGAGGCGTCCCATGGCGCGAGCATGTGAGACACAGAGAAACCAGGCGGGGCCACACTCACCACGTGCCAGGAGCCCCTCCCTCGATGACCTGCCCACCCCCGCAATAACAGGTTAACCCACTTGGGAGGGCAGAGCCCTCACCCAGCCACCTCCCCGAGGGCCGCCATCACCGCCGCGATGGCAGCCGAGTTTCCTGCGCACAAAATTCCGGGGACACGTTCAAATGCTAGCAACGGCCAAGCCAGAAACACCTCCAGTAATGTTACTGGACTTCAGGGACAAGGAAACAGTGCTTGGGCCTCCAGACCATAAGACAACATCCAGAAATCTCCGCAAGCCCACAAGGCTTCCGTCGGGAGAAAGGTCTGCCTAGTTTCAGACAGGTCCTCGGCTACGTCTGCCCAGAAAACAGGTGAGCACCGACCCCCGTGTCCTCAGAGGAAACAAGTGTCAGCCAATAATTTTGAGCCCAGGTAAACTATTCTTCAAATGTAAGTGCAAAATAACTCAGTTAACGCAGTTCTCATGATCCATTTGAAATACAGCCGTGACGTACTCCAGCCACTGGCGAGACCAGTGAAGAGACTGAGGAAAAGACAGTGGGTGCTGAGCTCGTTCGACCGGAGATCAAGAGGGTTGTGGACACGCTGCGTACAGATCAGACGTCAATGTCACAAAATCTAAAAGTGCACAAATCACCTAGCAAATTTGGGAGCAGAAGGGGAAAGGGAGGAGGAAAAGTGTTATTAATACCTTGTCCACAAGCTTTTGTAGCCTGGAGCATAAAGCAGGCCAGTCAGGGAAGCACAGGTACAGCTGAACATTGCGGCCGGTGGTATTGGCTCGGCCGCAGTTGAGCAGTGTCCAACGTGTGCACAGAGACTGTTTCAAGGCAACTAGCTAATCGCTAAGGGAAACAGTGTGATTAACTCCAAGTGGGTGATAATGTGTTGGGAAGGAAACTGAAAAGTAGAAATGACCCAATTTTATCCTTGCTTGTTGTATGAGTCCAGAAAACCTCCCTAAAAGAAATAAGTAAGTACATTATGTAAGTTGTTGTTATCAAAATAACAGCTAAAACTAAAATATAATCTTTTATGTGCATGGAAACATGCACAGAACAAAAGTAAACACAGAGTATATACTGCAAGAAAAAGAGCCATAAAACAGAAGCACATCACAAAGTGATGACAGGAATCTATATTTGTAAATGGACCAAATTGAACATTAAAATGAAAAGCCTGTCTTTTCATTTTTTAAAATATTTTTATGTTTAATTACTAATATTATGGCTACATAATAGTTGTATGTATTTACAGGGTACATGCGATGTATTGATACAGGCATACAATGTGGATTAATCCAGTCAGAGTAATTGGGTACCCATCACCTCAGGCATTTATTGTGTCTTTGTGTTAGGAACATTCCAATTCCACTCTTTACTTATTTTAAAGTATACCCTAACTTATTGTTGACTACAGTCACTTTGCTGTGCTCCCAAATATTGTTCCTTCTATCTAACTATCTAACTATATTCTGCACCCAGTAGCCATCCCCACCTCCTCCCTCCCTCCCCGCTACCCTTCCCAGCCTCTGGTCACCATCGTTCTACTCTCTGTCTCCATGAGATCAATTGTTTTAATATTTAGCTCTCACACATGAGTGAGAACACGTGAGATTGGTCTTCTGTGCCTGGCTTATTTCACTTCACATAATGTTCTCCAGTCCCATCCCTGTTGTTGCAAATGGCAGGATTCCATTCTTTTTATGGTTATATAATATTCCATTGTGCATATTTAATATTTACCATAATTTATCCATTCATGTGTTGATGGACACTTAGGTTGGTTCCAAATCTTGGTTATTGTGACTAGTGCTACAGTAAACATAGGAGTGCAGATATCTTTTCAATATACTGAATTTCCTTCTTTTGGATACATGCCTAGTAGTAGGATTGCTGGGTTATGATAGTTCTAGTTTTAGTTTTTTGAGGAACCTCCATACTGCTCTCCATGGTGGTTGCACTAATTTACATTCCCACCAGCAGTGTACGAGGGCTCCCCTTTCTTCGCCTCCTCACCAGCATTCATTATTGCCTGTCATTTTGATAAAAGCCATTTTAACTAGAATGAGATGCTATCCAATGTAGTTTTTATTTTTCTCTGATGACTAATGATGTTGAGCATTTTTTCATACACCTATTAGCCATTTGTGTGTCTTCTTTTGAGAAATGTCTATTCAGATCCTTTGCCCATTTTAAAATCAGATTGATTTTTTTTCCTGTTGAGTTGTTGGAGCTCCTTATATATTCCAGTTATTAATCCCTTGTCGGGTGGGTAGTTTGCAAATATTTTCTCCCATTTTGTGAGTTGTCTCTTTGTCAATTATTTCTGTTGCTGTGCAGAAGGTTTTTAGCTTGATGTGATCACATTTGTCCAAATTTGCTTTGGTTGCCTGTGCTTTGGGGATATTAATATTACTCAAGCAATCACTGCCCAGACCAATGTCCTGAAGCATTTACCCAATGTTTTCTTTCAATAGTTTCATAGTTTCAAGTCTTTGATTTAAGTCTTTAATCCAATTCAATTTGATTTTTGTATATGGCAAGAGATAAGGGTCTAGTTTCATTCTTCTGCATATGGACATCCAGTTTATCAGTACCATTTATTGAAGAGACTTTCCCCACTGTAAGTTCTTGGCAACTTTGTCGAAGACAAATTCACCATAGATGTGTGAGTTTATTTTTGGGTTGTCCATTCTGTTCCATTGGTCTATGTGTCTGTTTTTATGCCAGTACTACGCTGTTTTGGTAAGTACAGCTCTATAGTATAATTTGAAGTCAGGTAATGTCATTCTTCCAGTTTTGCTCTCTTTGCTCAGGATGGCTTGGACTATTTTGGGTCTTTTGTGGTTCCATATAAATTTTAGGATTATTTTTTCTATTTCTGTGAAGAATGCCATTGGTATTTTGAAGAGGATTGTATTCAATCTGTAGATTGCTTTGGGTAGTATGGGTATTTTAACAATACTGATTCTTTCAATCCATGAGCATGGAATATCTTTCCATTTTTTTCTGTCCTCTTCAACTTCTTTCATTAATGTTTCATGTTTTTATTATATAGATCTTCCACTTCTTTGGTTAACTTTATTCCTAAGTATTTTGTTTTATTTGTAGCTATTTCAAAGGGATTACTTTCTTGTTTATTTTTCATATTGTTTACTGTTGACATATAGAAATGTTACTGATTTTTTTATGCTGATACTGGATCCTGCAACTTTACTAAATTTTTTTTATCAGTTTTAATAGTTTTTCTGTGGAGTCTTTAGGTTTCTCTAGATATAAGATCATATCATATGCAAATAAGGATAGTTTGATTTCTTCTTTTCCAATATGGATGCCCTTTATTTCTTTCTATTTTCTGAGTCTCCAGCTAGAACTTCCAGCACTATGTTGAATAACAGTGGTGAAGATGGGCATCCTTGTCTTGTTCCAGATCTTAGAGGAAAGGCTTTCAGTTTTTCCCCATTCACTACTATATTAGCTGTGGGTCTGTCATATATGGCTTTTATCGTGTTGAGGTAAGTTCCTTCTATATTCAGTTTTTTAAGAGTTCTTATCATGAAGGGATGTTGAATTTTATAGGTGCTTTCTCAGCATCAATTGAAATGATCATATGGTTTTTGTCCTTTGTTCTGTTGATATGATGTATCACAGTGATTGATTTGTATATGTTGAACCATCCTTGCATCCCTTGGATGAATCCCATTTGATCTTGATGAATAATCTTTTCAATATTTTGGTGAATTTGGTTTGCTAGTATTTTGTTGAGGACTTTTATAACTATGTTCATCAGAGATATTGGCCTATAGTTTTCTTTTTTGACTGTGTCTTTGGTTTTGGTATCAGTGTGATACAGGCCTCCTAGAATAAGTTTGGGAGTATCCCTTCCTCCTTGATTTTTTAGAATAGTTTAGGATTAGTATTAGCTCTTCTCTGAATGCTAAGTAGAATTCATCAGTGAAGCCAACAGGTCTTGGCCTTTTCTTTGATGGGAAAATTACTGCTTCTGTCTCATTACTTGTTATTGATTTATTCAGGTTTTAGATTTCTTCCTGCTTCAATCTTGGTAGACTGTATGTGTCTAGGGATTTATTCATTTCTTCTAGGTTTCCCAATTTATTGGCATATAGTTGCTCCTACTAGTCTCTAATGATCCACTGGATTTTTGCAGTATCAGTTATAATGTCTCTTTTTCCATCTCTGATTTTATTTATTTAGGTCTTCTCTCTTTTTTTCCTAGTTAGTATGGCTAAAGCTTTGTTAATTTTATCTTTTCAAAAGACCAACTTTTTATTTCATTGATTGTTTTTTTCTTGGTTTGAATTTCACTTATTTCTGCTCTGATCTGTATTATTTTTCTTCTGCTAATTTTGGGTTTGTTTTGCTCTTGTTTTTCTAGTTCTCTGAGATGCATCGTTAGGTTTTTTATTTGAAGCTTTTCTACTTTTTTGATGTAGGCACTTATTGCTGAAAACCTTCCTCTTTGTATTGCATTTGCTATGCCCCATAGGCTTTAATATGTTGTGTTTCCATTTTCATTTGTTTTGAGAAATTTTTAAATTTCCTTCCTAATCTCTTCATTGATCCACTAGTCATTCAGAAACAAGTTGTTCAATTTTCATGTGCTTGTATATTTTCCAATGTTCTCCTTGTTATTGATTTCTATAATAGTTTTATTCTATTGTGCTCAGAGAAAATATTTGATATGATTTCAAATTTTTTGTATTTTTTAAGACTTGTTTTGTGGCCTAATATTTAGTCTATCCTTGAGAATGATCCATGAACTGAGGAGAGGAAGGTGAATTCTGTAGCTGTTCGATGAAACATTCTGTAAACTTCTATTAGATCCCTGTGATCTATAGCACAGATAAGTCCAATGTTTCTTTGTTGATTTTCTGTCTGGATGATCTGTCCAAGGCTAAAAGTGTTGAGGTCTCCAACGATTATTGTATTGGGGTCTATCTCCACCTTTAGCTCTGATAATATTTGTTTTATATATCTGGGTGCTGCAGTGTGGTGTGCATATATATTTAGAATTGTTATATCCTTTGATGAACTGACCCCTTTATCATTATAATGACCTACATATTTAAACGTGTGAAATAACACACATAGATTCTCATGGTGTCATTGTTTTTAAAAGCAAAAGATTAAAATATGTAAGTGCTCACAAAGAGAGCACTAGGTAAATAATTCATGGCACATCCATTCTATGGGACACCCTTTGTAGCTGTTAAAAATATAAAGTGGTTTTACATGCATTTATTTGGAAATATTCCTAAGAAAACCAAAAAAAGCAAAATACACATGGTATGGTATTCTATTTTGATTAAATAAAACCTTTTATGCATGTTCTTGGAAGTGTTCATGATAAATTGGCAGTTACTTCCAGGGATGGTTCTGGTGGGTGGGATCTGAGGCTGGGGTAGAAACTTACCTTTTACCCAGATCTGTTGGTATCATTAGGCACCATGTACTTGTATGACTGAGTCAAGACAAATAAGGAATAATTTTTGGTGGTGGTTGTGGGGAGAGGGAGAGAGAGAGAAAGACGGAGGTTGGAGGATGCTCTAGAATTCCTGCTTAGACACCTTCATCCTCCTGCCTGCTGCATGAGTATCGAGAAACTCGGTGAACTGTGATGCAAGTTTTCTACTCAGTGTGGGGATACCAAGTGCTCTACCACCAGGCTTACTCTGAGTACTCACTTGAAGGTGGTGAGGTTTGACAAGGACAGCTCAACTAAGAGCCCCCTTTAAAAATCCCTTAAGCTCAACTGGGAAAAATGTAGATCAATTGTCTGGCACAACAGTTTCTGACAATCCACATGTTGCTGTGATAACTGATTTATAGCTGCAACCATTTCCGCAGAGGTTTGAATTGTAGCCATGTGGTCCTTGGGGAATCTGCTCCTCTCAACAAATTATATTCCTGGAGTGGTCTTATAAACAAAGGACGCTTAGCTCAAGGTGTGGCTACTTCCTTCGAGAAAGGGCTGTTAGTTTGGTTTGCTTTGCAGAGTAGCTTGTCGCCTGCAACTCCTTTGCATTCTTGGAGGTAACAATCAATTCCAGGCCACGATACATCATTTCAAATCAACGTCTTCATGCTGACAATCGTAGAGATGCTGTGGTCAAGATGCTCTCGTGATGTCTTCCTGAAAGTGAAGTGCAATTTCTTCGTAAAGCTGTCTTTAAGAGGCAGAGTGTGTCGATGTCTTGCAATTGGCTTGTTGAGAACTGTTCCATCCATGTTTTATGAGACTGATCATAGATGTTGGCTTCGGAAGGGGCCACCCAAGCCCCAGTGGAGTTGACCACATCTGGCCTGTTAGAGGCAGGGGCTCACCCACCTGCATCTGCGACCGCTGTTGTTCCATCCATATGGAGCAACAACAGAGTTAGTGTTGACTGAATTCATTCTACGTATCACACGCTGGGAAGTTTGCAGGTATGTGTATTTATTTCTCATAATCATTCATGTTTGACAGATGAAGAAACTGGGCTACTGTGAGGCTGGACAGCGTGTGCAAAGACTCATGATTAAGATCATCAGGGTCTCACCCAGAGCCCAGGTGTGTGCGCGGTGTATCCCCTCGCACGGTTGACGCCCAGACGGGGGCATCATGTGTTGCCCTCCGAGAGTGGGCTGTGCTCACTGCCTTACCCAACAGCGGGCTCGCAGCCCGGCCTTCCCGCAGACGTCTCCAGGTGGGGCTGGTTTGAAGACACTCTGATTAGATGTTGTTGAATAGCAGGTACATTCTAGCTCCCAGGTGAATTGTGCAATGGCGGTAGAGCGTCGCTACCTATTCCTTGTAAAGACCTAATCCTGTAGAAAGATGCTTTCCAATCTTACTCGACAGAGCCCAGCGGCTCACTGAGGGTGCCTGGGACTGCCCCGGAGCTGGGGGTGCTTGGCAGGTGCTTGGAAGCGAGGCCTGGTGAGCTGCAGGCCTTCCTCTCACTCAGCTGCACCAACCATACTCTGATCTATTTTACATATTAGAGCTTTAAGTTTTCTTTGGGAAAAGAAAAGAGATTCTTCTATAAAACTGAGTTTTAAAACCACTACCTTTGAGATCGCTAAGGGTTTTATAAGCGATCTGGTTCCTATTTGAGGAACTCGGGAAACTGCTAAGAGGAAGCTTTGAGGAAAGGGTCGTGAAAAGCCGGTCAGGTGGGATTTACCCATCGCAGCCTTGAGCGGAGCAATGGGTGTGGGTCTGAAACCAGGACGGAGGGAGCAGCCCAGGGGTCGTGTGACAAGGTCGTGTGACAAGTGGGCAGGGGGCCAGGCTGGAGGCGGCGAATGTGGGAGGAGGATGGGCTTCCATTTTTCCTGCTACAGGCTGAGCACTGATTGATGCCAAACCTTCCATGTGCTGTTGGGCTGGGCAGACTAATGTCCCCAAGAACCTGTGCATGTGTCACCTTCCATGGCAGCAGGGACTTTGTGGACGTGGCTAAGCATCTTAATTTGGGGAGATGATCCTGAATTTTCCGGGTGGGCATGAGGTCACACGTGGTCCTAAGTGAAAGTGGAAGGCAGGAGGGGCCGTCATGGCTGCGTGGAGATGGACGCTTGGGCTGGTGGAGGTGGAGCCACCAGCCGAGGTGTGGAAGCTGCCCCCAGACACTGGGAGGGACGAGACTAACAGCTTCTCCTGAGCAGCAGCAGAGCCCTCTGACACCTTGGTTTTGGCCCAGAGACACTGGCTGTGACCTTCTACTCCCTGGGATCAGAAGAGAGTGAGCGTGAGCTGTGCCGTCCGAGTCTGCAAGTGTGTGGAGCTTTGTGATGGCAGCGGCAGATGGCAAATGCAGCTGCCAGGGCCGGACGAACCTTGCCACACCATGACCCTGGGAAGTGTGGGACCCTGAGCACCATGTGACACTGAGCAGAGCTCCTCGGGGATGGGCAGCGTCCTCACGGACAAGAAGCCTCCCAGCCAGCTCAGCTGTCATCCTGAGTGCTGTGCTCAGCGACTCTGGGCAAAGAGACTTTTAAACAACGCTGTGGAAGTTGCCTTTGCTAATTATTGATGTCCCGTGAACAGAGCCAACCGCCCCCCCGACAGGCGTGAGCGATGAAGAGGATCCTGCCGCAGCCCGGCCGTCCACGCTGAATCTTCTGAATATGATACAACTCTTTGATTTTACTGTCATCTGGCTAATTGAGAACAGCGGAGGGGCAGCGGAGCGGATCTGCAGAGAGGAGCGCACTTCCTGAGTTCTGCTGACTGCGTCGACAGTGGCTCGGGCTGGACTTCATGCACAGCACTTGCGCTGTGTTAAAGACAAAGACACTCTTTGGTTTTGGAGGCGTGGGTGGAACAATTTTACAGATGAGGGACTTTTCTCAGGCCAGTGGTGGGCTTCTCTGTGTCCTCTAAAACACGCCGTCATCTGAACCCGCGGTCTACGTGAGGTTGGTGCGTTCTCATGCTGTTGTCAGTGAGCTGCAGCCTTTGCGTGTGGCCGGTGGTAGCAGAGAGAAGCAGGATCTCAGCGACACCATGAACACACTTGGCTCCTGTGGGGCAGGGTGGGGAGTGGCGCCGGTGAATCTGTGCTCCCCGGGCCTGAGCGGTCCTGGTGGAGATTGAGACGGGACGGGTTTAGAGCCGCACGCTGACGCGTGGTTTGGAAGAATCCATGTAACCAATGTTGACAATAGACCGTTAGAGGCCAGGTGGGAAGTTGATGCAAAAACTTTAGTTTCTGGGTTTATTTTGAAGATGGTGTTAGCACTCTCTGGAGAAGCAGAACCAATGGGACGTGGATACACAGATCACTGTAAGAAATTGCCTCACGTGGATTTGGAGGCCGAGGAGTCCTGGGACCTGCAGGCTGCAGACCCGGGAGAACTGATGGCCTCAGTTCCACCCGAGAGCAGTGAGGGACCTGCGACCCCACCCTGAGTGTCGGAGGTGCAGCTCCTGCCTCTGGCCCTTCTGTTCTGCTCGGGTCTTCGTGGATTGGATGAAGCGGGCTCTGCGGGGGACGGCTGTCTGCTTCACTGAGTCTACTGACCCTAATCTTTCCAGAAACACCCTCACGGGCACCCCAGGACAGCGTTTGACCAAGTGTCTGGAGACTGTGACCCCGTCCAGTTAGCGCTCGTGTTAGCTATTGCAGACAACCACGGGTTTGCCGACACGTCGGGTGTGAGCTGTGAGAAGCCGTGTGCACCTTTCCCCATTCGCATCCCAAGGGTGGCAGGATGGTGTCCGTGCACGTGAGGCCTCCCTTCCACCCGTCCCTCCAGTAGACGCTCCCTGGTGCCTTCCTCAGCCGGGTGCTGGTGTTGGGGGCTCAGCAGTACGCAGCGTGAGTCTCTGTCTCCTTGGAACCCACATTCTAGTGGGATGACGGATGGAAAGTGAACAGATGGAGGAGATGTGCTGTGGCAGGTTTGGCAAGTGCCGTGGAGACCACAGCAGCAGCCAGGGGGTGAGAGGCGCATCCCCAGGTGTGACACCTGAACAGAGTGGTCAGGGGACTCTTGGTGACATTTGAGTCTCGGGCATGGGCAGGGGAGGAGCAGGTGCACAGGCCTGGGCTGCGCGTGCTTGCGGCGTGGAGCAGGGAGCTGCAGGCAGGATCTGGAGAGACCACCCCTGCTGCTCCTGCAGCGTTTCAGACAAAGGAGCTGCATGAGCTGGTGGCGGGTTAGAAGCTTGGTTCCGGATGTGACAGAGCAGGGTGAAGGAGCGTTTGGAATGTTTCGGGAGTGGGCCGGGCACTGGCGGGGTGGCAAGGGCTGGTCACGGTCTAGATGGGCTTGGGAGAGAAATGCCATAGGGTCTGACATGCAGTTTGACGGAGGAGAGCACTCCAGGAAGGTGGCCAGGTTTGGGGTCTGAACAGCCGAGGGCACCAACGGTCGCTACTGCGGTGGGTGAGCCCGGAGAGGGCAGACGGGTGTGCGGGGAGGTTGGGGGCTAAGTTTTGGAGGCCGCTAGCCGTCCGCGCAGAGGATCGGAGGTGTGACTGCGGGAGAGCCTGGGGTCAGGGCAGAGATGCGACTGGGCCTCGGCCCACAAGGCATCGGGGGTCACGTGGGGTGAGGACGGCAGGCGGGGGCTGTGTCGTGCCATGTGTCTGTGGTGGGAGGAGATGCCTGAGGATCATACCTCATGCAAACAGGTTGACAAAGCATAAATTCAACAACCCCAGACACCTGCGGGAAACCCCAGGCCTGTGATAACCACCATCGCCGCACAGCCAGAAGTAGACGGCTTCAGCTGCATGCAGGCACGGAGGCTGGGAGCGAGCCTCTTCCCTGTCCATGCCACGTCCTGGGTTTACCCCTAACGACTCCCCAGGACAGCTCTGAGGGTGGGGGCAGGTCTCGTGGAGGACAGTGGATCTCTAGGGGTCCCAGCAGGGGCATAGATGGCACCTGTTTCTTTTCCAGAACCCAAGTCTGTAGCCTTGGAAGTGATCCATCTTCACACGGGAGGAGTGGGCACCGTGGCACACTCCCGTGTCCCGGCGCCTGGCCAAGCCTGAGGATCCACACACCAGCGTCTAACACAGCAGGGCCGCGTGCAGGGGGGACCCTGGCAGACCTGCCCTCCGTGTTTCCAGAGTTCTCTGTGAAAGGCTCCAGGCAGCTGCATGTGGCGAGAGTTTCTTGTTCCAGCGAGCAGGGCGAGCATATCTCTCAGGCGGAAAATATTTATTGATGGGCTCTTTATCACAGATGTCACTTGAATAAAAATAATTTTCCAGGACTCAAGTTGGCTAAAATACAGGCGTCAAGGACAGCGGCCAGTAATTCAATGTAGGACATCGACAGCCATACAGGACACGCATGGAGAAGCAACGCCCTTCCACGGGGTGCCTGGTGGCCGTGCACCATCCTCACGTGTTGGGGAGCCCTCCCTGTCACCGAGTCGCCTTCTGATGTGCGATCCCTGCTCCTGGCTGTGTGGCGAGGCCCGCCCACCCAGAGCAGCTGCCGGCCCAGGAAACCAGCCCCGCGGGGTGTCGAGGCCTCGGGTCTTCCTGGCCTGGCGTCTTACTCTGCCTTGAAGGGTCCGCTTAGCTGGCACATGTGCACGTGTGTTTGCATGTCACTGTCACAGCTGCACGTCTGGGGCCACCGCAGCACAAATACCTTCTAGGTGCTCTGGCTTCATCCCGTGAAAAATGCCTTTTCATGCGGCAATAGTGCAGGAGTCAGATCCGCTTCCTACGACAGCCGCAAAGTCCCACTGCTGCATTTACTCATTTTTGGGGTGCATAGGGGCATTTCTGGAAGCCAGCCTGGCCCTCGTCCTCCCGAGCTGCTCAGCAATGACTTTCTTGTCTGCAGCACCCCGATGACTTCTGTGTTTTACCCATGTTCGTCACACGGAACCAGCAGGCCAGGACGAGCTTCATGCCCCCTGGGCCACGGAGGCATGTGACGCGGTGGTGAAAGCCTCTTCCAGGTGTTAGCGCAGGAGCGGGGCACCACGCATGTGCTCTGGGTTCCAGAACATGCCAGAACACGGCCGGGTTTGTGGCTGTGGCCTTGGGACGCCTGAGGCACGTGCCCGTGATGCCACCCGAGCACAGCCGGCCGAGTGGAGTGGACCCTCGAGGCTTCTGGCCGACCGTGGGCACGGGTCTGCGTGGAGCTCTCTTCCCGCCATTGGAGTCTGTGTCTTGGTGGGCTGTTGTGCAAGGGCCGCGGACAGTGCCACATCATCATGCAGTGTGAGGAGCAGGAGGGAAGGATGGGCCGAGAGACAGCACGAGGGGCCCGTGTCCACCACACCTGCTGCCTGGGAGGCTGCTTGGGGCTTCTCGTGGGGGCCAGCAGGCCAAGCGGCTACTTGTTACCGTGGGGACGTGCAGGCAGGAAGCGGTGTGGCCAGCAGGGTGGGGGTTCAGGTGCGTGGCTCTCGAGGTCTGGCTGGGCCACGGCAGGCAGAGAACCTGCCCCAGAAGCCAGGAGGGCCACGGCGCGAGTGTGACGGTCACATCCATGCAGCCCTGGGCGCCAGCCCCCCAGGGACCGAGGCTTTCGGGCCAGAGCGCCGTTTGTGTGACCACTGGTTGGATGGTGCCGGTCATTAAGACCATGAGTGACAGTTTTGAGAGCTGACCCTGCCTTCTTCCTTGAAAAGGACCCCTAGAAAAGTGGTTACGGATTTCTGTGCATTCAGGCATCTGCCCTGCCCTTATCCGCACTTGAAAGAGTTTTCCTTCCATCACTTATGGTTAGAAAACAGACCTTCAGCGGATCAGAAACTCTTGCTTTCGTGTTGGAAATAGTGTGAGTTAGCTCAGAAATTACGACTGGTGCTGTGTCTCCCAGGTGCGGCCCAGGGCTTCTGAGTGCGATGTGAGGGTGGGGTCTGACCGGGGTTCTGCACAATCTTTGTTGTCTTTGGTTGATCCGTGTCCTTCTGGTCCCTAGAAGGTGTTAGATGCGTAGCAGGGTTCTGAGACTGTGACCTGGGGGAGAGATTTGGGGTTTTGTCAACAACATATTGCAAAAACCGAAAGGAAAAAAAACTGGGTTTTTTTGAACCTCCCAGTCAGCTTCAGTCCTTCGAAGAGAAAGACAGTCATGGGTCTCAGGTTTGAGAGAATGAATGCTGTAAATGACTAAGAATCATTTTTGTACAGGGCTCAAATTTGTCAGCAGTCAAGGCGGAAGAGGGCAGGTGTTTCCGCCTGTGGGACAGGACGGGAAGGGCGGGTGAGCCCACTCGCAGGGGCGGCGGCGTCAGGCCGGGCTCTCAGAAGTACGTGGGGGCTGCGGCAGAGCGCGCCGTCGGCCCCGGTGGGCAGTTGCGGGGACACGAAGAACGTGCGTAAACTACCGATCCCTGCACAGCTCTGTGTTCGGGGTTGCTTCCTTAGACTCTGCAAATACTGCCCAGAAAGCCTTTCATCTCCTTTTTATTCATAATTCGAAGTATATTTTTTCTGGACTCCTTGGCTTCCTGTTTACACCATCAGTGAGTTTCCAGTGGACGCTGCTGTCTTGACGGGAAGGTGACTACTGCGTCTTGGGACTTTTGCAATAATGCGATGTGAGCTGGTTTCCTCCACTCAGGGGACGCCCCCGTATTAGGCTGGGGCCTGTGAGTGTGTCCTGATGGCCAATCAGCTGTGTCATTGTCCCCCGTGGCTCTGTTACCCCGGTCGAGAAGCCGTCCTCACACACCACTCCCTAGATGTAAGTCAGGCCCCAGTTGGCATCTCAAAAACAATGGACCATGTGGAACATCTCCAGAGAGCAGGACGCTTATGTGAGTTGACAGAGACGAAGTTTGGGAATAACAAAGCAGCGCTACATTTTCACAGTGTGTTACAATCTGCTGTAGTGCAAGTTAGTCATGGTCTTTAAACAACGCGCACAGAGGCCCAGCCGACGGAACGCCAGAATTAGCGAGAGGCAGATTAAGTCATGTTCTGGGGAAAAAGGAAGCAAAGGAAGGGATTCCCAGACCACAGCCAATGCTGGCACCCTCGAATCCAGGGACAGGGACCACTGTAACCACACAGCTGGAGCACTCAGCCCAGCACCCTCACCCCAGTTCCAGGGGCAGGGATGACTCCATACCCCACGCACCTGTGTCGCTCACAGCTGCCCCGGAGAGAATCATGTCCTGGCAGAAGCTGGATTTGTCTGAACCTCAGATCTGCTAAATTGGGATTAACAATCTGATTAGTAAGGTTTTTGTGAGATTTAAATATATTCGTTAAGTAAAATAAAAATAGTTAAATAAATTGTATGAAAAGGCCACAGTGCTCAGTAAAGCAGGAGTACTCTACGGCTAATCCTTACTCACTGCGACTCATCGAACCCACGGGCCGCTCAGCCACCGTGCGTGTGTCCTCCCCCAGGCCTGACCCCGGGCCTTGCCGACTCTGCAGGGCGACAGATGACTTTCTAATTGGACTCTGAGGCCTGCCATTTTTGCTTGCAAAGGGGGATACAGGTGTAGGAAGAACTGGGCCCTGGGACCGAGCACAGACTACCCGTCTCGGGGGCTGGCACGCACGCACCTCCCGTCCTGTGGGGCTCACGCGGGGCTGACCTGCTAAGCATGACTCACACACGCGGATCCTGGCTCCGGCCTCTGACCGCCTGGTGTCCGCGTCGCGCCTGCTGAGTCCTGGCCCAGCAGACAGACAAGCTCGGTGACCTGGCAGACTGAAGGGAGCTTCTGCCTCAGTGCTGTTCTTTTAACTAACGGCCCGGGAGCCTCGCTCGTGGTCAGGTACTTTTATCTGAACATGCAGCTGTGTGGAGGCTAAACCGTCCCAAGTGCTGCTGGGAGGCAGAGCCGTGTCTGTGCCCCAAAGACCCTGACGTGGAGGATAAGTATTTTGTCCCTCAGGACCCCCCAGCCCCCAGCCCGACCTGGGGCTGTCCTCTCTGTGTTGTGTCATCGCAGTGCCTGGCGCTCACGGCTGTCCACGGCTGTCCACGGCGATGCTCGGGCACCCGGTGAGAGGGAAGCCGGACCCGAACTAGAACAAAAGTGTATTTATTGAGCTTGCAAACTCCCAAACAGCTTTGAAATGAAGTTTCCTGGAGCCATTCAAAGCTGAAGTAGGCAGAATCCCTTTCCGCTGGGGCCCGAATGTAACAAACAAAACAGAACAAAACAAACAAATAAATAAATAAGCCCCGACCTACCCAACACGCAAAGTGTGGAGTAGAAAAATTAACCCTGGGAAAATCTGGAGGAGCCTTAGATTATACGAGACATTCATCCTCAAGCTGATTTTTTTTTTTTTTTGTACAATCCTGTGTTGTGCTCAAAACAAAAATCTGAGAATACTTCTTAACGGGAAGACAAAGCTGAGTCGCGGCCGTACATCTGTGAGTTTAGAAACAAAGGTTTGTTTGTGTGCCTCAGTCACTCTCGCCCATGAAAGCAGACACTTACTTGAAAAACTTTTCAGGGAAACACTCTAAACCAACATCCTGGTATAAATTTGCAAAACGCAATACAGGCCTGATTGTTTTTGGAGTGGATGCGGGCCGCATACGAATGGCTCTTTCTGAAACGTAATGTTCTTTGCACGGCTCAGTGGCTAATGTACAATAAATCAACAAAAGAGAGCTTCAATAAAGCTATTGGGCAGCGGCAAGGCCACTGTTATTTTATCTTTTTACAGTATTTAATTGGAAGGTTTTTCCTGAAACTTTAGCCGGCCTTCAAATTACTAGACTCCATATAAGAAGAGATTGATAAGAGAAATTTTTTTTTTCCAGGATTTTTTCCTTACAAGGGAGCAGGTTTTTGCAGAGGGAGAATAGAGTTACAAGTGTCTAGCATTTTGCTGAGGGAGAATGAAATTAGACGCTGAATGGAGCGGATAGGAAGGGCTGGGAAAATGCGGAGTTGGCAGGGCTGCCAGGTCCGCGCAGGGCCCCCACTGTCCTCCGGCACCAGGTGTCCACGGCATTCAAATGATACTATTCTTCATGGACTGAGCGGAGTATTAAAACTCCCCCCCAAAAATCATTTGCAACTGAATAAAGATATAATCCTGGAAATATAACTCTCCATTAAGGGTCCCCATTAGCAACACAAGAGCCCCATTGTGAAGGAGTTATGTATATTTATCAAGTTAGAAAAAACTTGTCTTGGTGCTCACATGTTAATAGAAAACTTTTATAGCCCTGGTCTCAGAACTAGTTATGCATAAAATGCAAAGCATCTATTATTCTTTGGCAAACTCTTTAACGTTTGACAGTGAATTGCTAATACGTGAATGGTCTCCGGGATGGATGGATAACGTCTTCCTGGCCAGCGAGGGGCTGCCCTGAAGTGGGGCGGGATGTGAGGCCTCGTATTTTGAGAGTGAGTCCGGTGGGGGACCCTGGGCTTCTTTTTGGAGGCCTTCACCTTCCCCGTGTATGTTTCTGGAGATGACTTCAGGGGTCACAGGAGATGGGCCCAGGGCGTGGCCTTCCTCAGGGGCCTACCGCACCTCCCCGCAGAGGACGCCGTCTCTGTGAAGGGCGCATGAACCGCTCTGGCCAGGCGGCTCCTCCGCCACCCCTGGGGAGCTCTGAGCCGTGCAGCGAGGTTGACAGGGCTGGGCCCAGTGGCCGCCCTCCTTCCCACTTGGCCAGCAGGGGCCACGGACTGTCCTGCTGCAACCCAGCAAGCAGACCAGGACCAGGCATGGAGCAAACCCCAGACAGAGCCAGGGGAGCCGGTAGTGAAAGCAGCGGAATGGACAGCCCTCTCAGGAAGATCCCTTTGCTTCGCAGCTTCTTTTCACTTTTTGCGCTAGAATGCAGTAAGTTGCAGAGCCGCGTCAAGAAGCCGGTGCTCTCCTGCCGTCTGGGCCCCACTGCTGTGTCTTGGCCTCTGTCGCTAAGTGGGGCCTTGTGAGCTCCTTTAGGGACTCGCGCGGTTGGTGTGGGCTTGGTGGGCTTGCTCCCCAGCCTCACCTGCGCGGCCCTTGAAGGAAAAGGGCTTGGCCCAGAGGTCCCCTTGGGTGAGAACCAGTGCGGGGCCTGGGCGCCATGGCCAACCCCTCCCGGAGCCTGTGAGGTCCCCCGGGGTCTGCCTCCCCCAACCATCCCCCCCAGGGTTGGAGGCCCAGCCCAGAGCCTGTGACTGTGACCTGCCAAAGTCAGGAGCAAAACAGAGTCCCTTGCGTTAAGAAACCCTGGGTGAGAGCTGGGAGGGCCGCGAGGGCAGGTTCTCACGCTGTGTGCCTGGTGACAACACTGCCACAAAAGGCAGCAGCACCACAGCCTCCCACAAAAAATACCGCCGCAGGATGTCCGTCTGGCAACGGCGTCCAGCCCTGGACCGGCGCCACGCAAGGTGTAGGCCCTTGTGGCCGAGGACAGTCATCTCAACATGGTGACGAATCCTCGTCTTTCCTGGGAAACTGCTGTCTTCCTCCACCTCCCGGATGTGCGTGTGGTTCAGCACGGCACATGTGTGCCCGTGGCAACGCCCATCCCCGAATAAACGTGTTTTCTTGGAGAGCCTCTCTCTGCTTGTCAGTTGGGTTGACAGAGCTTGTTTGAAGACAGGTCTCTACGGAAGTAATGACGCTAACGTGAGTCACGGGGTGGCTTTCGGCCCGGTAGCTGGGACCTTGTCGAGGGGAGAAGTCTGGAGATGGAGGTGGATGTGACTCAGAGAAGGCCAACGGGGCCGGCAGAGGCCCAGGAGCAGGACAGAGGCCTGTTCAGAGAAGGGCAGGTTTCCTGGGCCCTCGTGGGGACGCTGGCTGGCTCTGAAAGTCAAACTGACAAGGACAGGTTACCAGGAGAAGTTTAAATGGCGTGGAGGCCTTCGTAAGGGAACGACCTGAACGAATGGGTGTGATGAAGGGTAGAGGGTCCCCAAGAAGAGTGGCTGGACAAGGTGTGGTCTGATGGTGACAACCAGGGAATGTCGCGAGGCCTGTGTGTCGAGTCTTCTCCCTGTCCCACGTCCTTGGAGACCAGGGTGTGTCTTTCCTCTGGGCACGGGGGCACTTCTCACAGAGACCCCTGCCTCAGGGGAGGTCGGAAAGCACAGCTGGTTCTAGGACCTGCTCCAGGACCCAGCCGGGAGCAGGCCAGGGGGTGACCTTCTGCTCGTGCTGTCCTGTCAAACGCCGAGTGCCGTATTTGGGGGCAGTGGGACACATTCAACCCCACAGCCTGAAAAACCCAACCCTGCCGACAACTCCATCTCAGATTTCCAGCCGCTAGAGTGGTGAGAAAATATATTCCACTTTAAGCCATCCAGTTTTCCACACTCTGCCAGGGCAGCCCTCACAGACTGATGCGGATCCAGACATTGTCACAGGTCCCAGCTCCAGGAAGTTTATACAAAGTCCCCCTGGCAGGACACACGCAGGCCTTGGCAAACCGGCTCTGAGCACGGACACGCCCTTGCTCTAATGCACACTCCTGCTGTGCGTGGACACGCCCTGCTCTGTGAGCCCTGCTTTGCTATGCCCATCCTTTCCTGCACAGTGGACAGTGGTGTGACCTGGTCCTTTTGGCGACCCTGTCCACCTTTGCTTGCAGATCAGCATTCACAAGGACACACACAGAGCAGGTCCAAAGGCTGTTCTTTTCCTTTGAGTATGTTTGCTTTAAAAGCAAGGTGGACAATGTAGCAGCCACCACCGTGGCACGTCCCTGGGCCTCCCTCCCCGATGACACTGAGGTCTGTGTCCTGGTGCAGACAGCGGCACTGCCCCTGGGACCTTAGCTCTGATCTTTGGGCCCCACGGAGACCACAGCCACACAGGCCCTGATGTCTGGTCCTCGGTGGCCGCTATGAAAAAGGGCTGTTGGTGTGGTCGTGCCCTCCAACAACAGAGCGGAGTGACCAGCCCAGCAGGCTTTGCTGCGTGTGGATATTTGTGTAAATTTAATGACAGTCTATGAAAGAGGCAGCGCTGCCATTGAGTTAGCGCCACTGCACCTTGGCTCAGCCGGCGCGTTTGCACAGACGCAGGCAAGCCCGTGGGGCTAGTATTTCGTGCGCTGCCATCACTGGCACTAGAGCAAGCACGGCAGAGACCCTGTGCCGCCCCTCTGGGGTGCCCAGGCAGCCCAGCGAGCGGGCGGGAAGCTGCGGCAGACGCTCCTGCAGGCAACTAGGGGGACACGCAGTGTGGCCCCTGAGCCCTCCCCGCGAATGTCTTGGAGGAGTGTTGGGAGGAGAGACTGGTGTCGTTGGCAGTGGAAATTCTTCACCTCGAGGGAAGACTGTCCCCTGTAAGACCAGTCCTTTGCTTTGAGAGGCCACACTGTCTATCCCCACCACCCCACAGCGGCACCTCTCTGCCGATGGTTTCACACGGGCATGCGGGGTCTGGCCGGGGGCTCCTCGCCTCCTGCCGTGCTCCTTGCAGTGCCCCTGCCCTGTAGTCCTGCCACCTTTCTCCCCCTTTCTCCTGCAAGTTCCCCAGAAAGCGAGCATCCGTGATTTCAGAGATCGCTGCGGCCCCTCTCGGCCTTCGTAGACGATGGAAGGGAGAGGAAGAGACGGGGAGGGAAGAGGGGCTGCTCAGGGCACGTGGGGTCCTACCTGGACACGCACTGGCCAGTCCTGACAACAACCCCTCCGGGACAGCGCCAGCTGCCAGCGAGGTCCCCGCACCCCTGTATCTCAGGGACAGTGCAGCCGAGCTTCCTCTCGCCTGGAAGGGACGTGCCCCGACACTGTGGGACCACTTTCGGAAGGTCCTGGCTACACTCTCACCTGAGGTTGGGCAGCAGTGAGCACACCCCTCACTCCTGTCTCAGGCATTGGGCGGATCATCCAGGATGTTCCTATAACAAAACCTGGGCTGAGCACGTCCAAAGAACCGCAAGAGAATGGTCTGAGTGGCGGGCAGTTTGCCGAAGCCAGGCTGGGGGCGCGGGTCTGCCACGGGGGGCCAGAACGCAAGCACTCGAGGGGGAAGTGGTTTCACATGCTTGATTACACGTGCGGTTTTCACTTCGACTTGTTGCTCAAAGCTTCTTAACCACTTGCTCAAATGACCAGGATTCAAAGCTGGGTCCAACGGGGCGTTTCCGTTGCCCTCCACGCTGAGCGCAGAAGGCGCGGGGGCTGCACGACGGTTCAAGCATGTGTCATCACGAAAACATCCTCTGGGCAGCACCTCAGCTCAGAAAACAGGATTGTGAAAAATTCATGTCCCCTAAGGTGACCTGGTAACGGGAACATCAGAAAGGGTGGCAGAGACGAGTGGCAACCGTGGCACCTGGGGAAACTGAGTCATGCTGAGAATGCGTGCACAGCAGCAGTAACAGGTATTTTCTTCCACTCCTTCAAATACTTGAAACACTCGGAGCCGCCTTCAGCCTTTTGCCGTCTTTTGTCAAAGCAGAAGTAGCATCCTACACAGCCTCAGAAACAGTTTTGCAAACATTCCCTTGTTGGTTTCTTATTCTTTAATCCCAGCTAAAGCGGGAAATGGCTGAAATAATCATCCGTGCGTTGGCTTGTTGGCTTAGC
This sequence comes from Avahi laniger, assembly GCA_963575035.1. Taxonomy (NCBI): domain Eukaryota; kingdom Metazoa; phylum Chordata; class Mammalia; order Primates; family Indriidae; genus Avahi; species Avahi laniger. Next base: position 7,486 of record CAUYSK010086161.1, on the reverse strand, counting down.
GCTGAGGAGTGACCTGACTTTGGCAACTTGTAATCAGAAATGTACTTGCTAATTTGAAAAATGGTATCAGCAAATGAACTTATTATCATCCTATCTCCTGGTTTTGTGTCAGAGAAGTGCTTTTTGAGTCTGCCATGGTCTTAGGCCCTTTGATGCACTAAACACAGAACAAAGAACCTCATGGTCATTTGGCCATAAAGTGTATATAGTTTTAATGCACTTCTTTTTAGAAATTTAATAATCTTGTATCAAAATATAGAGGTAAAAATAAGCACATCTGAGTCTCCCCTACTGTGAATTTACACTAGGGTCATACATTTTATGATGTGCAAATGTCAGATAACCATTTTCTAGAAAAAATTCCTCCTGATTGTGCGATGATGGTGTTTCTGACAAGGGCATCATTTCCTGAGAGGGCCCAATAATTTCAAGTGGTTCAGACAATCCCCGCAGGTGTGACAGGTAAGTCCAGTTCCGGGCACCCACATTCGCACCCTGGCCGGGACCATGGATTTCCGTGTTTCGCGTGGCCAAGAGGGGTGTGTTTCCAGCTCATGGCCCGGTCTGTCTGCCAGCTACTCTCACGGCGCTGCTCTCTGAACACAGTCCTGATGGTCACCTCCTTCCCTGATGTTCACCTCCTTACATCTCCTTCTTTGCCTTGTGCGAGGAATAGTTGCTAGGACTTTTCCATTTAAAATTATTCGTTGGGTCAGAATTATTTTCTGTCCTTCAGAAATGACCCCTCCCAACCCAAATGAATGTTTCCCACTGAAAATGCGCCCCGGTCGCGTTGCTTGAATGCTGGCGCTTGGATACATGGGGTCCCTCCCTGTGCTGGCCTCGCTGCCCTGGTCACACAAAGCAGGCAGGTGCAAGTTACAGGAGTTACCGATTATTTATGGCTTTTGGATACTTTGTGGGTTTAGCTGGTGAGAAAAGTTTCATTCCACTCACAGGCACAAACCCGGCCAACTGTCTGGGCTGATTAAACTCACCCTGTCGCATGAGCACATGGCAGGCAGGAGGAAAATTATGAAATCTCACCGCCTGTGCCATGGCAACGGGGCAAACAGCTCCTGGGAAGAATGTGGATAATAGGAAATCGCAATATTTCTCTTTGTGTTTTCACTGCTGACAGTTTTATCCTCACATCTGCCCGGTGCCCAGCGCGCGGGTGGTGGGCCGTCTGGGCCGCTGGCCCTGCCTTTTCTCCGGTTGCGCTCCACTGTTCGCTGGGCGAGCCCTGCACGGCCGGCTAAGTCCTCAGGATGCAGACAGGTGTTTGCCCTGCGAGTAGCAGGGACGGCTGCAGTCGCCATGTGCTCGAGCCCAGTGCGGTATTGTTACGGGTTTTTATTTACCAAGACGACGCTGGCGCAGGTGATGCGCGGTTCAGACCCAGGACTCAGGAGCTTTTGACCCAAAGCGAAAAGCTGGGAAACCCGCACAGACAGGTCTCAAAGTGGTGTGTGAATTGCTTTTTTTTTTTTTTTTTGAGAGTGAAGCTAAAAAGCAAAGACACATCCTCTCCAATTATCCCAAAATAAATGTTACACGCCATTTGAAAACAAATTCTTTTTCTCCTTTGGAATCTGACAGTAGCTGTGACTCTAGAACTTTCTCTCCACTCCGCACTTTTCTCACCACTGGGTCTTCTCTCGGCTGGTTCACGTTTCTTGTGGCGAGGGGCCGGGGTCCCTGGTGGTCTGGGCTAGAGAGAGGCTGTGCGGTAGCTCTTCTCCAGGACCACGGACAGCAGCAGGTGGGGTGGGGGCCCCGTTGCCGGCTGATGTCACACAATTGCTGTCTGTTTTCAGTTCCACCCTCCCCTGGCCACTGGCTGCTGGGACTCTGGTTGTCTTTTCTTTTAGAATTTTCCCAGTAGGCGTGCACGTGCGTTTGTGTGTCTGAATATATGTACAGATGCGAATCTCTGGGATAGAAGTCCCTGCTCTGCCAGCTACTTCTCTGTGAACTGGGAAAATTAATATTTTTCTTAGTTTCCTTTTCTGTAAAATGAAAATATTAATATTCTATTTGTTTCTTGTGATAGTGAGATAATTCATGAAAGTTCTGACAAGCGCCAATATACAGTAGGTGCTCAATCACCACAAGTTGCTATTATGATTAGGTTTACACATGCCTGGGTTCTGACTTGTGTCACGATACATCTGAGACATTTTTCTGAGTGGATGTAGATCTTTTAGGTGGCTTTACTGTCCCAGTGCATGGAAGGCCACCTCATTTACTTGTGAGTTAGGAGACTTGCTGGGCGGGAACTGGCACGGCACTCGACTGCCTGGCAGGGAGCAGGGCCCTGACGCCCACGTTTGCGGGTTATGGGACAAACACTGTAACTCTTCATCTAACTGTCCCATTCCTAATGGGCAAGCGTCACATGCTTCTGTTACAATATGCAATTTAATAAGAGGCTCAGATCTTATCTTTCAGAAGGGAATAATATGACTGCATTTGTGAAATTGTTCAGAACGTGAATATTGTTCAATAGATGAGGAATATTTAAATTCTGCCTTTGTATAATTAAATATTGGTTTAATATTTAAATTTTGTTTCTACAACAGCCTTAAGAGTATTTTTTGAAAAGATGTTTTAAAGTTATCAATTTTCTGGCATTCTGTCCAATGCTACATACTGGTTGGTTTGGGCTGCTGTAACAAAGTATCACAGACCAGGCAGCTTAGACAACAGAAATTCATTTCTGGGTTGCAGCCTGCTGTCTTCTTGCTGTGTCCCCAAGCAAAAAGGGAAGAGGGAGAGAGGGGGGTGGAGAGAGACAGACAGAGACAGAGAGAGAGAGACAGAGGCAGAGAGACAGAGACAGAGACAGAGAGACAGAGAGACGGACAGAGACAGAAACAGAGAGACAGAGAGAGAGCACGTGTGCTCAGGACTGCTTACGTCTTTTCTACTAAGGACACCAGTCCCGTTCGTGAGGCCCCACCCTTATGAACTAATCACCTCCCAAATCCCCCATCTCCAAATGCCATCACACTGAGGATTAGAGCTTCAATTGATCCTTTTTTTAAGAAGCACAAATATTCAGTCCCTTGCGCGATAGTTTCCAGGATGTCTGCCGTCTAACGTGTGATTTTATGTTAACCGAGCAGGTCGGCTCCCTCCCAGCCGCACTACGGCAGAGGGAATGTTGAGAGCCGGGAACCTGTAATGATCGATGCCTTGAATTTCGAGACAAGGGTTCTTCCTGGCGAGGTGGCCGAGCGGCTCTGTCAAGCAGGGTGTTACACATCTCTAACTTTGCGGGCCGCGGTGCTTCCAGCTGGCTGGGGCACGAGGACACACTTGCCACCCACAAAGACAAGTGCGCTCTCAGCGGGGTTTAGGAACTGCCGCGGCGCCTTCCCACCTGCAAGGGAGTCTCTACTGCTGACGCTCTGGTGCCAAACCCCAGGCCTGCTGCCCTCGCCTGACCCCTGCCACGGACTCCTGGACTTCTGTGAGGGTTTGGCTCCCTGACGCCGTTCCCGACTCCTGAGACCACCGACTTTCCTAGTAAGGGTCTCTGTTTCGATCTCCGAACCCGGTGCCGTGGGCTGCGCCCCTCCAGGCTAGTGCTGCTCTTCCCTTTGGGGTGGGGCAGATGAAGGTTAGGAAGCTTGCTTTTTTTTTTTGGTGGAGGCTGCTCATGCCCCGAGTGTTGGGTACCAGATTTCAATACGGCCTTTTCCACTTTCCATAGCAGCCAAGACCCTGCACTGCCTCATTCCCTTCTTATCCTCTGATTTCTGCAAAGGAAGTTTATCTGATTATTCCTCAATCAATCAATCAAACTAGTCAATGTTTACATATCTACTGAGTGCCTTCTGTGTTTACGTATTTCATTTGGTTTTCATTTAGGCGGGTTATCTCTGCCCCCATATTTACCTGCCTGCACCGTTTCTGTTTCAGTCCCGCCTCTTACAGGAAGTCTCCTCGGACTGCCCGGGGCTGGGGCATGTCCACTTCCCTGGTGCCCTGTGGGACTCACCATGCCATCTCACTCTGGCCCACTTTCCAGGCCGCCTCTGTGATGGGCTGTGTTCCTTGTGAGTCGTCACTGTACTGTAAACGCTTGGGTTTTCTCTTGTGGGACCACCTTTCTGCAGCCCTTTGACTAAGGGGGACTAGTCAAGCCTTCAGTGCCTGGCCCGTCCTCCAGGTGTGGGCGAGAAGGAAGCCCAGGAACTCACTGCCCTGCATTTCTCCAGCACAAGGGCCCTGGCCGGGCTGTTCTCTCCTGCTCCGTGTGTTGTGTGTGGCCAGGATCCTTTTCTTGGAAGGGGGAGGAAGTGGGTTAAGTGGGACTGTTCCATCTTGGCCAAAATCAAAACGTTTCCTTGTCATTTTTAATCTATTAAATAAAAATAGAAGAAAATAAAGAGATGTTGATGAATTTAGCTCAATACAGATAAGGGATTCTGAGTCTCCACAACACTGATGCGTGGAGGTGAGTGAGTCTTCGCTGGGGCTGCCCTGTCTTGCCAGTGCTGAGCAGTGTCCTGGCCTCCGCCATAGACGCTGGGGTGACACTCAGTTATGACAGCCAGTGTCTCTAGCCATCACCAAATGGGGCCTGGGAGGCAATATCACTCCTTATCGAGAGCCCTGGTGTATGAATACATCAACTGAAAATACTTTATATGCATCCAGACTTACATACGTCCAGAGCATCTTATTGAGTTTTTTGTAAAAATAAAAAATAATGAATTATAGCAAGTTTATCAATATCACTAAAAATACGTGATAGAAAATATCTTGCCAAAGAACAATAGGTGAACAACATATCTAAAAGATGTTTTGTGGCACAAGAGCTACCTGCCTGGCTGCCTTTCTGGTAGTGAACACCCCATCGGGGATTCTGACACACATCACCACGTGAGGTGAGACACTCCACTGACAGGTCCTAGGCTTTCGTGCACAGCTAGGCGGACAGCGAGTTCCACTCTCCTCTCGACGTGAGCAGCGCCCTAGAGTCGGGGCTCCTTGCAGTTCTGCCCTCGAGCCCGTCCCCCATCCAGGCTTATCCTGCTCCCACTGACATGCAAATGGGACCCAGCCCACTTAAACAAACCGGATCCATTTGCCCCCACCATTTCCCACACAATCTGCCACCAAAGAAGAGATACCCATGAAAACACTTATTCACGGTAGCGTGTGTCCAGATGACCTCTGCTCTAAACAGGCCACAGGCACGGAAGGAAAAGACATTCACACTCACCACAAATCAGGCTGCTTTCACCTCCGCTGCCTTCTTCATACCAGCCGCGACCCAAGGAACCTCAGCAGCAGCAAGTGGCGGCCGCCCTGATGGGGCAGAGAGAGCCCACATTTGGGGTCAGAGGGCCTGGGTTTGTGTCTCTGCTCCTAACTCCATGGTACTTTCTTCCACGAACCCCATTTCCTAAATACAACGATTAAAAGTAAGAGGTTGTCAGAAGGGATTTTAAAAAAATAAAACAACATGATCCAACAGTTGGTCTACAGGAAATTCACCTTAAATATAATGACACAGGTAGGTTGACCATAAAGGATTTTGGTTTCCTGCAAAACTAAACAAGTGCTTACCAGGTGGCCTAGTAAATGCATCCTTGGGCATCTGACCTAGAGGAAAAAAATTATGTGAAAATAAAGACCTGTGCATGAATGTTCATAGCAGCTTTATCTGTAACAGCAAAAACTGGAAACAACTCAACTGTCATTCAGCAGGTGAGTGGTTGAACAAACCATGCCAGTGGTTGAACAAACCCTCCATACCACAGAGCACTACTCGGCAATAAAAAGGCAGAAACTGTTGATCCCCGTGGTAACTTGGATGGATCCCAAGGGCTTGTCCTGAGGAGAAAAGGCCAATCCCAAAGGGTTGTGTGTGTGTGACTCCACTCACGTGGTGTTTGATGTGACAGAGCTGGAGACGGAATAGATTGGTGGCTGCCTGGGGTTGGGGGCCAGGAAGGAGGTGGCCGAGGCCACAACCGGTTAGCTCTGGGGTCCTTGGGAAGGCGCCTTGCTGGGTCTTGGCCACGCCGGTGGCCACCGGGCGTGCTCATGTGATAAGTGTGCGCACACGGGCGCCAGTGCTTGGAAAAATGGTGAAATCTTAAAGGCCAGTGGACTGTGTCAATGTTAATTTCTGGTTGTGATATGGTTCCACAGCGACACACGATGTTTTCACTGGGAGAAACTGGGTGAAAGGTATTTTTCGGAATCTCCCTGTACTGTTTTTTTACAATTGTATGTGACTCTGTAATTACCTCCATAAAAAAGTAAAAAAAATTACAAGAAACACAAATTTTTATTTTTATAGTTAAAATATTTCAAAGCTTCTAATTAAAGAATCAGGCTTCGGCCATCTCCCTACTTCTTCCAAGCCCCCATCGTAAGTCCTGCCGCCCCTGGGCTGTGCTGGGGCTTGGCGAGGGGCTCTGTCATCACCTGCCACCGTGGGTCTCAGACCAGAGCATCTGTATCAGACAAGCTGGCTTCTTCCAGGGACAGAAATGGGGGCACTTCTCAGCTGTGCATGCACGAGGCCCTCAGCCCCCGTGACTGGGAGCAGACCTGGGCTCTACACATCCCCAAACGGAGTGAGTGTCGCCACAGCTGTCGGTACTTGAACAATCTGCGCCTCTGGCCGGGACTCTGTCCGGCGCTGGGGTGCGTGCTGGGGCTCGGACGCCTGGCGCCGGCGCTGCTCACGGCCACGGTGCGCTGCGTTCCAGTCAATTGTTCCTTTGCAACCTTGCACTTTCAAGGTCTTGGCAGAGGCGGTGATGAAACAGCCCTGCAATGCGAAAGCCACGCAGAGTTTTTCTAGCTTTGAGACAGGCGCGGTTTGATTTTAACGTCTCGGTCAGCTGGCTGTGAGGCGGGGTCACCGTGGGGCTCTTCCTGCGCTGGAAGTGGGGCTCGCGGGCAGCCCCTCGGCTCTCCGGGCCGCAGGGGCCTGCTGAACCCGGCGGCCGCTGCCGTTCCGCTTCCGGAAGCGCCGCGCGTTCTCGGTCCACCTGTGAAACTGCCCCGGCCTGGGAGAAAATGGGGCTTCCGGTCGTCCCGGGTTCCACGCGGGTAGAACTGCCAGAACCAGGTTCGGCGATTTCGGCAGGATCCGGCGTCAGCATGAGTCTGCGTGCGGCGAAGCCCACGGGGCGCGGGCCAGACCGCCGGTAGCCGCTTTCCGCACCCGCCGCGCACGCGCCGCCGTCCCGCAGCTCCGGGGCCGGGCGAACGGCGAGTTTGAGCTTGTTTGTCGTGTTTGCCTCGAGGAGTTGAACGGTCGACGGTCCTGAATACCCGTATGTTAGGTCTCGCGTCGGGAACGTGAGTGGGACGGAATTCCCGGGGGTCAGCCGGCTCCTGTGCTGCCGGGCGCCGTGTGGGGAGCCGTGGGGGGCCGTGTGGGGGGCTGTGTGGGGGGATCCGTGTGGGGAGCCGTGGGGGTGCCCTGTGGGGGGATCCGTGTGGGGGG
>CAUYSK010086160.1:0-90332 GCA_963575035.1 Avahi laniger | reverse complement strand
TTGGTGGTAGACGGGTGGGGGGAGGTGACGTGAGGAAACAGGGGAGGGCTAGCCTTGGTCTTGGCACGCGCGGGAAGCCTTAGCGCGGGACTTTCGGCAAGGAGGAAGAAGGAGGAAATGAAGACTGGCATAAATGGCTGCCATAAGCTGCCATTTCACGGCCATGTTGGCTCCCAATAGTTTTCAGCCCTTATTTGTTTAAAGAATCTTTCTGCCTTGTTTTCTCTCTCTTACAGTTGAAACTCCTGTTACGTACATGTTAACTTTCCTAATGATTTCCATAAAGCCTGTAAACTTTTTCCATTCTTTCTCTCTTTTTTTTTTTTCTCCTCTGACTGGATATTTTCAAATGACCATTTTTCAGTTTACAGATTCTTCTGCTTGATAATTTCTGCTGTTGAGGTTCTCTATTGTATTTTTCATTTTATTCATTGTGAAGTTCAGCTCTAGGACTTCTTTAATTTATTATTTCTATCTCTCTATTGAATTTTTTGTTTTATTTAGATATTTTTCTAATATCGTTGAATTATCTGTTTGTAATTTTTTATATCTTGCTGAGCTTCCTGAAAATAATTATTTTCAATTCTTTGTCAAGCAATTTATAGATCTCTGTTTCTTTGGGGTCAGTTATGAAAAATTGTTGTGTTCCTTTGATGATGTCATGTTTCTTTGGCTTTTTATATTTCTTATTGCCTTTCATTGATATCTAGAGATTTGATGGGCCAGTTGTCTCCTCAAGCCTTTATGGATTGCAGAGACAGGGTCCAGAGTGCAGGCATGTGTAGAGGGATAACTTTTCTAGTTCTGCAGTATAGATGTGCCTCCTGTAATGGCACCTCTGATGTCTGTGGTGCAGGTATTTTGGGGGTGGCTATGGAGCTGTGGTCTTGTATTCAGGGTTTGTAGGGATTGTGGCCCTTTTCCTGGGGTGGCAAAATAATGGCTCCTTCTAGATGGGGGGAAATAGCACATCTTCCTCTCTTGGGTGTCTGTGATAGCAATGGCTGCTGGTTACATCAGTGGTAAAAAGTTGTTGGTGTCCTCTGTGGAGCAGGCTGATAGCATCCACATTGGTGAACACTAAGTGGATCTCTGCTGTGAAAACTGCAGGAAGTCCATGGCTGAAACACGGTGGTTCAGGGCCTCAGTGGCAAAGGCTTCTGGGGTCCTCCACATCATAGGCCACTGGAAATATAGTGGGACATGCCATGTGGCTGCATGGCTGACAACAGCTCCAGCCTTCTTTGTTACTAGGCATCTTCAGAAGTCTCAGGTATGTTGATTTCTTATCTCCCCAGCACTCTTTTCTGTGTGGTTATTTTCCCTTTTTTTTTTTTTTTGCTTCACTGTTGTGACAGATTCTTAATTGGATCCTTGTGTCCTTTCAAAGCTGTTTTTGTTTGTGAATAACTGTCTAATTGTTATTATTTGGCAGGGAGAATGGCTTGTATCTCTTGCTCTGTCATCTTGTCGACATCACCCTTACATGTAATCAGTCATTTAAAGGAGAAGACACCCTAAACATTTTGCATGACCCATTTTATGATGCCAATTTTTATATAAATTAGTTTCTCTTAAATTTACCTTGGAATATACAATTCAAATGCTGCATAATCATCAAATATATTAATATTAATACAATTTTATTTGGTTATTTTGTTCACATTTTAATCTAATGCTTGATTGCTAAACAGCATTCTTTAAAAATAATTTTTTATACTCAAACTTTTTATATGGCAAAATCAATTTTTCTTTCTCAAAGTCTCTGATGAGCTTTTGCTGCTCTTGTTGAGGGAATGAGTTTTCATGGAGGAAGAGCACTAGACCAAGAACTGAGAAGGACTTAATTCTAGCTTTGACCTGTGGTTATAAAACTGTTTGACTTTAGATAAATCACTGAGTCTCAGTTCCTCATTTAACCTAAGTTTCCCCATCTGAAAAAAGCCAATATATCTAAGGATACATTAAGCTCAGACTTATGCAGTTTCATGTTACCATATGCTGTTACATTGGGCCAAATATATCTAAATACTTAAAAGTCTAGATGTCTTTGTGTATGATGCAAGACAACTTTTGAGGACTGGGAAATAATCTGTGTGAAAATAGATATTGGTTGAAATGATTTTTCTTATTTAAAATATTGAACTATAATGACTGATGGTTCTATATAATAGTATTTATATAGTCTGAATGTTTGTATCTTCCCCAAATTCATATGTTGAAGTCCTAATCCCCAATGTGATGGTATTTTGAGGTGAGGTCTTTGGGAGGTAATTAGGTCATGATGGTAGAGCACTCATGAATGAGACTCTTATAAGAAGAGAGAGGGGAGACATGGTCTTTTATTTTTCCACTGTGTAAGGACACAGCAAGAAGACATCTATCTGCAAGCCAGAAAGAGAATCTTCTCCAGGAGCCAAGTTGGCTGGCACCTTGATCTTGGACTTCTCAGCTTCCGGAACTGAGAGAAATAAATGTCCGTTGTTTAAGTCACATGGTACTTTTGTACTTTGTTATAGCAGTTTAAGCTGACTGAGACAATTATCTACAAAGAATCAGAATATCTATAACATAAAAGAAAAAGAGACCTGTGATAATTTAAATTGAATTTATTATTTATTGATTTATATTAGAAATGCAATAAAATCAGCTTCCAGGAAAGTTCCAAGTTTATATAGTATGGCTTTCTTCTTAGGTGAGAAAAATCAAAATAATTAATGCCTTAGTCTACACATTCTGCTCTTGCCATTATTGGTGGGTGATATTTTAACATTAAAGATAAGGTAACCTTCTGATGCACAGCCAGTTTTCCTGATGTGAATCATTTGATAGCCTTAAATGAATCAACTAAGTAAGAAAATATGTTAATTTTGCTTCAAGGGTATAGGCTTGATAAAAAGGGGTAAAGGGAAGCAAAACTATGAACTGGTGTCTTTCTGTAGTGACTTGAAAGACTAGATTATGAAAGTTATTTAGTTTACATGATTGTTTTAAATCTATTAGTTTGGCAGCACTAGTGAATAAATTCACTCAGAATTTATTCACTCTATAAATAATTATTTATTAGACACAATCTAAGTTATGACTTGACCAGGCTCTTAGAATAAATTACATAATCCTATGGTCATTCTTATTTAACACAGCCGATTCATTTCGGCATTCTCTTGAGAAGTCAGGGCTTCTAGCATTCTCTGAGGAACAAGAGAGCAGTGATGGTCTGCGTAAGTTGCCTTGGCAGCACTGATCAACTCTTGTCATAGCTCTAAGGAAAGAATGTGCAATCACTCTGAGTGCTGCTCCCTGACTAGTTTTGCCTCCTGGCAAGAAAGTACAAGGTTCTTGTCAGTAACAGTGATGGCTCCAATAGCAGATGCTGAGAAAAGTAGGGCGGAACACCTCTATGACTTCTAACTAGCAACCCCACACCACGTTTAATAATGGCCACAAGCTATGTCTGATTTGGGATGAAAAACTTGAGAGAGTGGTGAAGATTTCAGATCTCTTTTAGCCTTTGTCTTCAGGTTGAGTGTTGCCTACTGTTTAAGGGGCTGTGAGTCTGTAAAGAAAGGAAAAAGGGGTTTCTACTTTCCTTATCTCTATCAACTTAACTCTTTTAGTGGTCCCTGTGAGTGACTCAACCATTCAACTATGAAACAGATGTACAAAATATGTTGGCCTTTATTAGACACCCACTCCAGAAACCTTGCAACATTAACATGCAATGGAAATGAGGGTCGCCACAGTGCTGTGCCCTCCTGTGTGCAGACAGCAAACAACTTTGAAAGTGTCTGCTTTCTTTGTTAAGCTAATATCTAGGGAAAATACAAATCTCATTTTTGTTTGTTATATTTCTTTGTAAAAAGTGGATTCAATATAGAGTTTAGAGAATATGTGAAGAGTCATAAAGATATCTAATATTTTCAAAGATCTTATTCTGTGGAGGGGATCCTTTTTACCACGTAAATGGAATTCTTTGGAGAGAGAACAAAGGCATGGTCCTCAGACTCTCCTGAAGCCTAAAGTCTGGATTGCTAAGAGGTACTCCTAAAAAGTGAGCTTTGATTCACCAAGTTTTGCAGCAAATATAGAGGAATGTGTGTTTGTGTGTGCGTGTGGTAGCCAGTGTCTCCAGAATAGCTGGGTGAGGACTGTGGAGGAATAGAACATGTTCCTAGTCTTCTTTCCATGGGGATGGTTAGGAGTGAATTTCTCAGGTCTGTTGGAATCCTCTCTCTGTGTAGGTGGTATCTGGAACAGAGGTACTTTTTCCAGAGGAATTTTGCAATCTTGGGATGGGACTTACTAGTCTGAAAGCATATTGTATTATCTTCTGCTTTGAATGGTCACCTCCAAACTGATATATTTCCATATTCTCTGCCAGGGTAGATCCAGGTTGTGTGGAGCCTGAAACTTATGCAATTTGGAGAGCTCTTCTTATAAAAATAATGTAAAATTGTGAATATGAAAATATCTAATTATTTAGCAAAGTTATAATAACTTACAAATTTAAAAAGCTGATAAATAGTATAAACATCACAAATCTCAGAAAAAAATGACACATTTACAATATTTTTTTTTCTTGTATCTTTGGTCGCATGATCTCTGACCATCATTTTATGTGGCAGTGAGGCTTAGAGTATTTTCTTTAACAGTGTGGACAGTGAAGTTAATCTTCCCTGTAACATGGTTGGTTTATTTATTTTTAAATTATTGATAATTTTTAAAAGTTTATTTTGGTGTTATTACTTGGTATGGTAATGTCATATACATTCTTAGGATTTTTGTCAAATTTGGGGAAACCTCTATCAAGAGTGTTCCACATACATATTGCAAGATTTAGAAGAATTTTATGCAGATAAACTTTTGGCTACATCATTTTAAACTTTGTTTCTTCTCCCCTAGCTTCTGTTGCAATATTCCTCAAACTTCACTTCTCTACCATTTCCAACATATTCCAGCTCCAGGTATCACAGCATTATTTCACGTCGTGACCCCTGGCCTGCCCTTTTGTGTCACCTCAATGGGTAAGTTAGCATAAAGATAGAGTGGGGATTCCTAAGATCATTTCTATATTAGAATTGTTGGCACCAATTAAACTATACTTGGAAATGACTGAAAACTTAAAATCATATTAATACATATTTCACCAAAAAAAAAATTCTATCTCCAGAATCAATTGCTTCTTACTCATAGATTCCCATGACCAATCTAACACCATTTTATAGGAGGGGAATTGTGATAGAAAGGAAGTTTGAATTAGTGTTTCTCCTGGGTAACTAAGGCCAGGGTTGAGGATCTCTCTGTTTTAGAGGGTCTCTCTTTGGTCTTTCCCCATCTGTGTTCCTCCCCACAAATCAAGGAGTCTGGAGGGCAATAGAATGTGTCCTCCCCTAGCTGGTGCCTAACCCCACTCTTAGCCCCTACACCACCTACTATTGTGATCCAGTTACTGGAGACATGGAGCTCCTCACCATGCATAGTCTCAAGCCTGCTTCCAGGGCATGACAGCGCATGACCCCACATACATCCCCTCATTCTGCAGTCCATCTGTACAAGTCCCTAAGCCAGGGTGGGGGCCATTTGCAGGAGCAGGAGTGGAGAGAGTGCAGATGGAGCTCAGACATGTGGGTTGGAATGACATGCATGCTGGGGATCTTTACTTTGCAAAATGGAGTCTGGAGTGCGAAGCAGGTGTGGTTGGGCTGCAGGTTGTATTTTTGCCCAAGTCCCACAAGTATTAGGGGTTAGCCTTATTGCAGACAAATAATAGAGACCTGCAGCCCTTCTGGAAATATCACTTTCTTTTGCATTTTATACAAAAATGTGACCATGTGAATGCTTTGCTAGCATCTCTCAGGGCCTTGGAAGGGGCCTGTGTAAGTGTGGGGTCCTGAAGGTCAAGCTACATTAACTTCTCAGTAAATATCTGTGTTCTTTTCCATTAATGAAACTATACATCAAAATAGTCTGCCTGTTGGCATCTCTCCATCAATTATATCATTTTCCTATTGAAAAACACTAAAAGGCCTTATATATTAATCTTGCAAAATCATTAATACTAATCTTTGTCATACTTCATTTTTTCTAAGTTCTCTTATCTAGTAAAATTAACTACATTTTAACAATATCAAGGAATTCTGCAATATGTAACAACTTGGATGAACCTTGCGAGCATTATGCTAAGTAAAATAAGCCAGTCACAGAAAGACAAAAACTACATGATTCCACTTATATGAGTTATCTGAAATATTCAAATTCATAGAATTGGAGTGGAATGATGATTGTAGGGGCTGGAGGAAGGGAAATGACAAGTTACTAATCACCAAGCATAAAGTTTCAGTCAAACAAGATAAATAAGCTCCAGAGATCTGCTGTAAAACATTATACCTACAGTTAACCATAATACTGTATTGTACATTTAAAACTTTGTAAAGAAGTTAAAGCTCATTTTAATATTTTTACCACAATGAAAAATATTGAGAAACCAAAAACAAAAAGAAAAAAAAGTTTCTTGTTAGCCAAAAATTAAACACAAACTTTATTCAGGTTCATACATTTTGGTTATTATTTAATCCTCCAGCCATTAAGTTAGTGATTATGTATGTCTTCTTTAGCAAGATTTAACGCCATTATCTGTTTACCCATTTCATGGTATATTAGAAGTAGCATATTGGAAAAGAATAGAGTCAAAATGCCAGAGGCAGCTACTCAGAAAGTGGAAACAAATGATGGCTAAAGACTCACCAGGACAGAAATTATTCATTCAACAAATATTTGCTGAATATGTGCCATAGAATGTTCTTGCTATTAGGGATACAGCTGTGAATAAAACAAATACAAATTCTTGCCATCATGATGACTATGTTTTAAGTAGGGGGTAATGACTTAAGGAGTCAACTTCCATACTAGACTAAATATGATGAGACCTATTAGACTTAGAAACATGAAGTTTACTGATGACCTTGACATGAGCACAGTTCGGTGGGGTAGAAGTCTAATTAGAGTGTATTTAAGAGAAAATGGCAGGGGTAAAATTAGAAATGGTATTTGTAGGCACTTTTCAAAAAGTTTGCCCTAGAGAATGGAGAATGATGGGGCAGTACCTAGAAGAGAAAGGAGAGTCACTTAAGGAAAGAAATGTTATTGTATTTTGTGCTGATGAAGAAAATCCATTAAAAAGGAAACAATGCATGATCAAGCTGAGAGAATAGAGAATCATTTGAACAATGTTTTTGATTAAGTGAGAGGTGATGAAATCTAATAGAGGAGTAGAGGCTTTGGTCCTACGAGGAGCAATGATAGTTCATCGAAGAGAACAGAAAAGAATGAGGAGATATGAATCGGATGCAATTGGTTAGGCTAATGTGATAGTAGGAACTTTTGAGCAAAGTTATCAGCTGAAGAGCAAGAGTGAAAAAGAAGGTATCAGAGACTTCAGGAAATATTAGATGGCATGAAATAATCGTTGATCAAAGTGAGGAAATGAATAGACATGGGAAATGTAGTAGGGTTGAGGGCTGGGCAGTATTAAAGGCTCACTTGGGATTGGTGATTATGAATTGAATGTAAAACCAGCCTGGGGAGTCAGTGTGAGTGTGTGTGTGTTTGTGTGTGTATCTTGACATTTTTATCTGCCAGAGACAAGTAAGAAGTGAGTAAAGAATTGAATTGAATTCCATCATGGTTGAATCATGAAAAAGAAAAATAAAAGAAACAAACAGAGTAAGGGAGCTGAGAATGTGTGCTTGGTGGATAAAGAAGATATGAGAGTGAGAAGAACAATAATAAAATTATGGGACCTATTGATTGTAAATTCATTTGGGCTCAAAAAATTGTAAGAGTTATAGTACAAGAAAGGGAGTGTTGGAATAATAGGAGGTTGTTGTTAGAGAGTGAGAACTTAAAATTGAGAGTAGGACAAGTTTCCAGAATTTGGCAATGACAAAATCAAGGGTTTTATTAAAGTAGAATAAAGAGATTTTACTCATGTGTGAAGAGAGGAGGTCAAGGAACTAAGAGTGATGGGTATGAAAAGCATCACATACGTGATTATTATCTTCAATAATTAGGCCAGCAGTCATGTTGGAGAGAGTGACAATGAGCCGGGAAACTAAAACCTTTGTGGAATGAGATGGAGTGATGCGGGGGTTGGTAGACGACTTCAAGAAGCAGGGGGTGTTGTGGACTGATAACATGTGATTCAAAAGTGGGGAAAGAGGGGAAAAGACAATTTTAAAATATTGGCACGATCTAATCTAGCTTATTAAGTATATTTTGATTATCCAGAATAACTAAGAAATACTTTTATAACTTTTAATGTATTTTATTTTAAAATACACAGATATGCATATTTTTAGAAAGATTTTATTCAATACCTATATACATATATGTGATATTACTATTTCATGCTTAAAAGTGTAATAGATGCAAGCTAAAATACAATTATATTGATACGTTGAAAAAATAATCTACATTTACTTTAAAATTACAGTAGAAAAATCAATTGATCAATGGATAAAGAAATATCATTTAATAAAATTCAATACTCTTTTATGATAAAACTCATCAAAATAGGATTGAAGGAAATTTGTTTAACTTCAGTAAAAGATCTCTACTAAAAATTTACAGGAAAAAGTATACTTAGTGATAAAATTTGAGA
This sequence comes from Avahi laniger, assembly GCA_963575035.1. Lineage (NCBI taxonomy): Eukaryota > Metazoa > Chordata > Mammalia > Primates > Indriidae > Avahi > Avahi laniger. The sequence continues at coordinate 81,673 of CAUYSK010086160.1, read as the reverse complement.
AATAGTTCCTTCAAATTCAAGAAGCAATTTCAAATGCCTGCTATTACTACTTTTATTTAATATTATATTTTAAGTTTCAGCCAGCACAATAAGATAGGAAAATGTACAAGAATTGGAAAGGAGGAAACAAAAACACTGTTTACCTGAAGATAATATAATTACCTACCTTGAGGATTCAAGAAAATTTACATATAAACTATTAGAATTAATAAAAGAGAAGAACAAATTCTTATAAATAATATTAATATATAGAAAGTATTTGCATCCTATCTAACAGTTTAAAACAATAAAGGTAACTTCGAAGTAGGGAAGAATTCTTTGAACCAACAAAACTATAAACCAGAAGTTGACAAATTTGATTATATTAAAATAACAGCAACCTTAGCAACAGCATCTCTTCTGAATTACAGACTCCAAAAGAAAAGAAAAAGACAAGTCACAGCTTTGGACATATCATTTGAAATACATATAATTTACAAAGCATTGGAAATTTTAAAATACAAAGAAGTTTGACAAATCTTATAAAAAGGAAAAATTCAATGTAAAAACTTGAAAAATCAGAGATGTGAAACCAAATAGTCTATAAACATGTAAAAATTTTCAACCTCAGTGGTAGGCAGGATAATACAAAATTAAGCCCTATGGTAGGCAAAATAAACACCCCCAAAGATCAAAGATGTTCCACAAACTGTGAAAATGTTAGGTTATAATGCAAAGAGTATATAATGTTGAAAATGGAATTAGATTGCTAATTAGCCAACCTTGAGATGAAATTATCTGGATTGTTTGAGTGGACCCTATATAATCATAGGGTCCTTATAAGTGGAAAAAGAAGGCAGAGAATCAAAGTTAGAGAGAAATTTGAAGATGTCACACTACTGGTTTTGAAGATGGGAAAAGGGATCATGAGTCAAGGAAAGAGGAAACCTATAAAATCTAGAAAAGACAAGGAAACAAGGTTTTTCTCTGAAACCCGTAGAAGGAATGCAGCCCTGCTTGCTTCTTGATTTTAAACCCATTTTGAACTTCTGACTTTCGTAACTGAGAGTAATAAACTCATGTTGTTATTAATTTGTGTTGTGTGTGTGATAATTTGTTATGGCAGTATTAAAAAACTAATATAAGCTCCAATGAAATATGGCAAAAATTTAAAAGTCACCAGGATGGCAAAGTTGTAAAAGTCACAATCCCGTATGTTAAGAATGTGGAAAAATGAGAAGTCTCATATACTGCTTGTGATCTGTGATAAATTATTGCATCCTCTTTAAAGAACAGTTTTGCAATGTCTAAAATGTTTATAATTTCAGAATCAGCAATTTTATTTCTAGGTCTATCTTAGAGAAATTATAAGACATATGGACAAAAAGACACAAACAAGAATTGCTATAAATATAGTATGAAAATTTGAAATAAAAATAATTTTCCATCAATTGTAGAACAGATAAATAAATCTGATGAAATTGTATACAGCAGGTGAATGGTCTAGAGCTACTTATATCAACATGGTTAAGTTGCAAAAATATAATTTTGAGCAAATAAAGCAATTTTCAGAAGGTATAGTATGTGCATATGTGTGTATATACATACATACATATATAAAATATATATACATATGTAATACATACATAGGTGTATATATATAACATCATTTATAAAATTCCCAAACATGTAAAAATTCTCTCTATTGCTTTGGAATACATAATTATGTGGTACATAAAAAACATCCGTGGCAACCTAAATGCCAATATCAGGATTTTGATGACATCTAGTAGAGTTTGAGAATTGGACAGAAATGTTTCCATTTTAACTATAATGAGAGTATGGAGGTTTCTTATCTTATTCTCTATGTTTTTTAATATGCCTAAAATATTCAATAATTAAAAAAATAAAGTACATGAATAATTACTTAAATTATAGTAACCAAATTTGACTATAGTAATCAAAACAGCATGGTACTGGTATAAGAGTAGAGATATAGACCAATGAAATAGAATAGAGAACCCAGAAATAAAGCCATCTGCCTACAACCAACTGATCTTCAACAAAGCAGACAAAAACATACGCTGGGGAGAGGAAACCCTATTTGATAAATGGTGCTGAGAAAATTGAATAGCCACATGCAGAAGAATGAAACAGAACCCTATCTCTGACCATATACTCAAATTAATTCAAGATGGATTAAAGACTTAAATGTAAGGCGTGAAAACATAGCGATTCTAGAATAAAATGTAGGACATACTCTTTTAGACATTGGCCTAGGCAAAGGATTTATGACTAAGAACCCAAAGGCATATATAACAACAAGAAAAAGGAATAAATGGGACTTAATTAAATTAAAAAGCTTCGACACATGAGAGTGGGAAAAAATTTTAAAAATGCTTTGTCACAGCAAATGAAATAACCAACAGTATCAATAGAAAACCTACAGATAAGAGAAAATATACTTACTCTATATATCTGACAAAGGATTGATATCCACAATTTACAAAAAACTTAAATTAACAAGAAAAAAACAAACAACCCTATCACAAAGTGGGAAAAAGGTATAAACTGAAGTTTTTTGAAAGAAGGTAGACAAATGGCCAACAAACATGAAAAACGTTAAACACCACTAATCATCAGAGAAATGCAAATTAAAACTACAATGAGATACCACCTTCCCATATCAGAATGACCATTATTAAAAAGTCAAAAAACAGTAGATGCTAGTGTGGATGCAGAAAGAAATGCTTACACAGTCTAGGTGGGACTGCCAAATAGTACAACCTCTGTGGAAAACAGCATGGAAATTCCTCAAAGAAAGAAATGTAGACCTACCATTCAATAGGGTAGGTATCTACCCAAATGAAATGAAATCTTTTAATAAAAAAGACACCTGCACTCGAATGGTTATTGCAGCACAATTCACAATTGCAAAGATGTGGAATAAATCTGAGTGCCCTTCAATTCATATATATACCACAGAGTGCAGCTCGGCCAAAAAAGAAATGAAATAATGTCATTTGCAGCAATGCAGAGTAAGTTGGAGATCATTATCCTAAGTGAAGTATCTTAGGAATTGAAAACCAAACACTATATGTTCTCATTAATAAGTGGGAGCTAATAGATGGATACACAAAGCCACAGTGCAATATATGTAAAGGACAAGAGAAACCAAGAAGGTGGGAGGGCAGGAGGGTGGGTGTGAGATAAAAACTTCCCTCTTGGGTACAATGAATACTATTCTGGTGACAGGCACACCACAGACCTGACTTAAGTATTATACAAGATAGCCATGTAACAAAAACATTTCTACCTTCTTAATTAACATTTTAAAAAATAAAAGCTAAAAAAAATTAGTTTAATTTTACATTGTATGTAGCAAGTGTTACATGATCCTTGTAACTAAGCACAACTTTTGCAACTGAACAAAGAATTGGATCGAGTAATTTTTCTAATAAAATTGTATAAAGCTTCCATCCTAATTTGTGGTTAACTTTGATGGCAAAGCCACAAACAGGATGCTTTTTGCAAGAATATTCTAGTTTTTTCAATGGCCTCTCTTAATCTTCGACATTTAAATCATTCTCCTAGGAAAAAATATAGGTTTATTTTCACCTCTCTTGATTTGGAACGTCATGTACAAAACTGTTAAAAATAAATAAATAAATTCAAATTGATATAAGATATTTTATTATTGGCACAATATAATTTTTACCCTACCTTGTGGGCATATAAATTGCTACACTTGAATTTTTAAAATACTGAATGGTATCTGCCCCAGACCCACTCACCAGGTTAGAGACAAAAGCAACTTCTGTCTGTCATATTATCAACATCTCTCCTTTCAAGGGTCATCCAGATACTTGCAATGGGCCCCATGTTTTCTCCCACATTACTCACATATGGATGTTTGCTGTCCAAACCCAGTAGTCTGGCTTTACTGCTTTCAAATCAAGCCTGGGCATGAGGGGCTTGGTCTAAGCTAGAAGCTGATGACCTGGTATCTGGTTTCCCAGACTTATCACTTATCATTTCATTCTTTGCAGCCTACAGATCCCCAAGGCCATGTCAAGGAAATAAGGTGCTGCTCTTCATCATTTGAAGGATCTATCAAAATACTGCCTCTTGATCTTGAGGAATCATGTCCTTAGGGCTTTTCTTTTCATGTCAACCTACAACCCTAAATATTTCCCCCTTCCCCAATCCCTCCACTGTAGTCCCATGTCCACCTTCATTTTAGTATACGTGGACATAATCTTCCTCAGTGAGTCTCTAAATGCAGATGCTGTACTTTTATATTTTAGGGTATGGAATGCTAACATCAGTCAGGTTCGTGATTTTTATCTTTTAAGCATACAGCAAAAAATAACATGTAATTTATTTGGCAGTATTCCTTGTCTACTCCTCAAAGACAACTGTGTTGAATTGTACTTTCTGGAAGGTTAAGCTCTCTGAATTTTGTCTATAGTCATATAAATTTGCCTAAACACTTTTATCACATATGCTCCTGAATATGCCAAACTTAATGACAGAGAGTTTCACTGGTCCCTTTGAGGGCACACTCTAAAGGGATTGAGGTAAGAACAGACAGCGGTCTTGCCCTGGATCAGTCTCAAAGGCTAGGAGGACAGAGCCAAGCCTGCTAATCCTGCAGGGGGTCATTCTCACAGTCCAAAGACTCATTTGGAGGATGCATGATCCTGTGAATTACAAGAGTGATATCAATAATGCTGGCATAATCAAACGACAGCTCACATTGTTAATCCTTCTCAAGTCCTCCGGAATCTCTAGCGCGCCTGATCCTTTGTGATTGGAGTGAGGTTGAACGGGCCAATGTGTCTGCTTAAAATTGCATCATCTCAACGTCTGTTAGGAGCTTGGGCTAAATTCACAGGCTTTGTTGTGAATTGCTAAAACAATTAAAGAGAATTCATTTCCTTAAATGGTTATATATCCTTGATAGATTTGCCTCCTAATGATGCTATCATTCTGCTCAGCAAAATGCCCTAGGACACCAATAGCCAATTAATCAATGCCTTAAAATTAGACAAATGGTCATTTCATATAATAGTGACATTCACATTATTTGAAAAAATCACACACAGAGAATGGTAGCAGGTGTTTTCCACTCCCACCATTGACAGATCAGGCAGGATACAGAGACTTAAACTGCACCAGGAGGAATTTAGGTCAGTGTGAGGAAATCAGTGTGCATTTAAAAACTCTTTGTGTATGTTTAAAATATGTTATAATGTTTTAAGAAACAGTTCTTCCTTTAGAAATGTTATTAGAGAGCTTCTGTTGAGAGCTGCAGCTGTCTGGGCACATTCAATGGAGATGATTCAGCTGGGAGGAGTATTATCTCATAGGAGGAAAAAGAGTTCAGAGGCGTGTGAGTATATGGTTAAACAATTTTTAGAAACAGGATTCATATTCTAGAACAGTAGCATCCAATGTGGAGGTGCTTTTCCAAGGATTAGCCAAGAGTTTCCATTGAAGTCCAGAAAGAAGAGATTAGAACTAACACTGTTTGTTTTTTGATTTATGTTTTATATTATATTATTATTATATTTATATTATGTTATTATATTTTTATGTTTTATAATGTACATAATAAATTAAGTTGTTAGAACATGAATATAATTTATAAAAAAGCTACTATGTATATCTAGAGTGCTGACAAATGTTTATTTATGATTTTACTGATAAGGATGCACCTTCAAAACAATTCAGAAACTCCTATAATTCTATTTAAAAGTCCCATATGGGAGCAGAAAGGCCAGTGTCACCTTGATGGTGACAAATAGCTTCTAAAGCCAATGCTGTGTTTAGCCCATGTCAGACCTTGGTAAGAGCTTGAAGAGGTAGCCGTGTAGGTGAATGTGTCCCTGGGCGGCGCCTGGCTTGGCAACCAGAATATGGTCTGGATGTCAGCCCATTCCCTTCCCTTTGAGCACTCTTGTGCAGAGCACAACCTGCACATCCTCACATGGCAGCCTGTCCAAGGCAGACGAAGGATGCCGGGGAGACAGCAGTTGAAAAACTGTTATAGTCTCTCTGCTTCCCTTCCCCAAAAGAATCTCAGAGCTTAAAAAAAGAACCACACACACGAAAACTAACTCTTCAGATCTGATGAGATGATTAGCTTTGATATAAATTTAGGTAACAGGAAGAGAAAACAGTAAGAATGCTTACATGCCAAAATACATAATGGCTTGCTCAAGGACACATATATCCTAGATTAGAATTTGTGTGTATCATTAGCAAAGGCTATCGAATAGAATCATAAAGAAAATTGAATTTTAGTAAAAAAAAAAATTATCGAAACTAGATAAATACAAATTCAATCAAAGGAATCATGAATCTAGATTTTCTTTTATGTGTACGCTTGCTTTAAATACGTATTCTCTATGTCCATGTTAAATAATATATAATTATTAGAGCTGATATTTAATAATATGGCAAAAGAGCAACAGATTATATGCCAACAGGCCTGAGGTTGTAGTCTATGAACAAGTCACTGTCTCTGAGTCTCAGTTTTCTCATTTTTAAAGGAAGGGATCAGACTATATACTTTATAAGATTCTTTAAAAGCAAAATACTAGATTGTGCTCGTAGGAGGTTTTTAGCATTTCAACCCCTAGTAAAATGGAGTAATTAAAGCCAGTGACAAAATCATTTACAAACCCATGAATAACAAACTCATCCATTTTCTACCTGTGGCAATAAAGGATTAACTCAGCAAGTTTGTCTTGTCCACACCCTGTACATTCTAAAGAGAGATTTGGCCCTTATCTGGTTCCTGGGAGGTAACCTCTAAGCCTTTGGAATATTCTGCCTGGTAAGAGTGTATTTGCTTACCTGGAGGCCTTGGTTCATACCAAATAGTCTATATTAACAATGTGATTTAAGATGGGGGCCTTGGGCCATGCATATCAGCTTGACTTTTTGACCCCTTGGTGGGTCTGGAGACTAAAGTCAGCTATGTGAGTGGTCAGCTATGCCTGTGTGGCTGATCCCCCATTAAGGACCCTGGACACAAAGGCTCAAGTGAGCTTCCCTAGTTAGCAATACTCTATGCGTGTTGTCACACATTTCTGATGGGAGAATTAATTGACTAGGCTTAACTCCATTGACAGAAGACAACTGGAAGCTTGCAACTAGTATGTCCTGAACGTTATATGCTTTTTTTGTTGCTAATTTTAATCTTTAATTTTCCACTATAATAAGTCATATCTGTCAGTATAATAGTGTATTTGTTTATTTATTATTTTTGACTCTCTGAGTTCTTCTAATAAATCATCAAACCTGCGCCTGGTCTTTGGGAGCCCCAAACAATACTACCTCTGATTACAGGTGGGCTTCCTGGATATTGTCTTGCACATTGCTGTTTCCTCCATTTTTATCCACATGATCCTTGGATTCCTTGGAAGAAGTATTGCCTCATTCGGATGGATCTTGGTGCTTTTTGCCCCAGCTGTCACCGTTGTCTAGAAAATCCACCTGGATGCCATGTAGCTAGTACATTGCCATTTTTTAAATTGGAAATTGAGATTTATTTAAACAACAATAAGTCAACAGAAATAGGAGCTGGTCCAACAACCCTAGTAATGGAAGTTTCTGGGTGTGAGATGAGATCAGTAGATCAGGTCTGACCATCACTCAGGAAGCTCAGCATACCCACTCCAGGAGAGACAGTGGTTTCAGCTTCTGGCTCAGATGTGAGCTTTCAACAGATTAATGAATTTTCTTCTTAAGACTTACTTTGTTTTCTCTTTGGTTGCCCAACAAAGGTAGTAATACTGCATGAGCTTCTCAAGAATCTGGAGAATCTGCAGGTCACTATGAAATGCTTTCTCTTCATCTGTTTTTTGTTACAAATTATTAATGCCTGTGTGTCTCTAGTTTTGAAAGAAACTCTAGTGGCAAAGCTTTTATTTTATTTCCCCTCCCAAGGATCATGATAAATTGTTCCTGAGGAGACAATATTAAAGCATCTCAGTGGGCCAGATAGCTCTTTCCCAATAAACACAAGAGTTATGTCGATGTCAGATTTGGTGCTCCATTAGGGTAAACTGCCTTTGTGTAGTATCTGTGAGTAAGGAGTGAGGGCAAGAGAGGGGACTTTGTTCCTCTTAGTATACAGAGCTTGCTGTCAGCCACTAAATGTCATCACTGTTGTTACTTTTTTTTTCAGTGCATACTTAGAATGGATAAACATCATTTTTTTCTCCCCAGAAACCATCTAAGTTCTTTATGCAAAAGGCCCCTAGCCCTACCAAATCCTCTAGCAACCTCTAGCTTTTCCAATTGGCTCAGACGTATTAGATTAGGCTGAGCTCACACAACTAAAGATAACATATTGGAACACCATTACAGCTTTTCTTTTTTAACTTAAAGATATACCTCTGACATTCAGTTCAATAATTTAGACCACAGATCAAAAGGAAGCAATCCAGAGGAGCTTCTGTTGGCCTGTTACCTACAAGTGTAACCGCGCTGTTGTTTATAGCTGGCATTCGCTGTGATCTGTCAGGGTATCTGATCTGTTTGGTTGCGCATATGTCACGCTGGTTCATGATATTTTGAATATCAACCCCTGGGTAGGATGAAAATTAATGTCAAATGTTTGGATTATGAGACTTTTTTTTTTTTTTTTTTTGAGACAGAGTCTCACTTTGTTGCCCTGGCTAGGGTAAGTGCCATGGCGTCAGCCTAGCTCACAGCAACATGAGACTTTTTTTATACCTATTGGAAAAGTAGAAGTGATAGAAAGGTAGGCAATTTTTTGCTGTCTATAAAAAAAACTAAGAATATAGGTTTTGTTCCTTCTGAGCTCAGACTGACACATCAATTTATTTCTCAAATGTAGCACTTTTTGTTGCTTCCTCATATCCGTTCTCCTTTTCTTCCTGGATAATACTGTTAGCCGAACACATTACCATTAGCCAAAGTTGTGCTGCTCAGCTTTCTTTGTAGGAAGATTTGGACATGTGCTTTGATTTTGGCAAATGAGATATAAGCAGTAGTTTTAGGAATGAATTCAAGAAAGTCCTTAAAGAGAGAGGCTGAGACTTTTTTCACCCTGTTCTTCTTTCATTTTTCTTCCTGAATGCAGATGTGATGGCTAATGCAATGGGAACAGTATTGAATTACAAAGAAGACTACAACTAAGGATGGCAATTTAGTGAAATGGAAGGAGCCATGTCCCTAAAAACTTCATGCAACATTCATACCAATGCTAAACTATCTTCTTGCAGGTCTTTTTTTACATGAAAGAGAAATAAATATCTGCCTTGTTTAAGCCACTATTATTATAAGAGTTATTTTTGCTTTTAGCTAACTTTAATTTTACTTGAACAACGAAATTCCTTCCTTATTCTATGATTCTAAATATAATTGACTGTATTCATTCTTGTAAATCTAAATATGATAATTGAGTGAACAACCAAGAAGCCTTCTGATAATTTCTAACCACTAAATCATTTCAAACCATTTTCTATTGTGTAATATAGAATCCAAACTTTGTCATTTAGTAGATGTAGAGACTCACGTAAGAGAAGTCTCTCTGATGTTCCTGTTTTTCTGTGTCCTATAAAACCAGCTTATAAGACTGCTGTGCTCCTTAAATGAAATGATGTATGTAAAGTGCCTACCACTCAAAGGTACTCTATAAATATTAAGTGCCCCTTGAATTTTATTTTCTGGTAACCTGTAAGTTTATCTTTGTATAATTACTGCTTAGCACATTGCCTTGCTCGGAATACACACCAAATAAATGATTCTTTCATAAAACAAGGTAAAAGTTCTACAGGGCCTTATAAGCCACATGTCTCGATGTCTTCTTCTCATCGCCTTTTCACTCTTTGGATTATATAAAATGTTGTACTAATGTTCAGAAAGATTGTTGGGCCACTTAACCTCCCGATTTACAACCAGGGAGTTGGTTTAGAATGGGGTAGAAACTGGATGTTTATTCCCTAGCATGTAAAAAAGACAGAATTACTCAATGTACGAGATTCATTTAGAGATGGCAACGGGCACTGTAGTTGTTTTGAAAGCAATAAACACCATTTGTCTTAATGGCATATATAATTTAGAGTCAAGACATAATGAGCAAAATTATTTCTGTATAAAATTTTCAATAATATTTATCTCCAAAACACACCGCAATGGGCATGTTTTAACAAATTAAGTAATTTTCTTCTCCCCAAATACATTCAACTATCTTCGTGTGTTCGCATTTTCATTTCTTTCAGAAAGAGAATCACGGAGGTGAGATAGAGACCCTGTGGCACAGCCTTTGTGTTGATGTAGGAGTTTGCCCCAAACCAACGTCAAGACATGGTGAAAAGAGAATTTTTCCTATTTAATGACCTGCATGATCTATCATGATTTTTTCATGTGCAAGTAGTTTTTATTAATTGTGCTCTTTCTGTTCTTTTCTCAGGAGTATCTGTGAAAAATATCTGGTACCATCAAAAATGTTTTATGATCTTTTCTTCATATCTTGTGGTTCAGAGGGCATATTTCAGATGTTAGAGAGGGTGGGGTATGGAAAGAATAAAAGGGTAGCAAATAGGTGAAAGGAAAGTGGAAAACTTTCTTCTTCACCTCTATAAACTCTCTCTGAAAAATACCAGACCTCTTCACCCAGCAGATACATAGCATTTGAGTGATACTGCTTCAGTTCATCTTTAGTCTAAAGGAAAAGTAAACTTACTGAAATAATGACATCATATTGGAGACTCTATGAGAATCTATTACGATAAAATTACAAATCTCTCTGCATTTTTTTTGTTCCTTTCCAGGATCCACTAATATGGACTATAAAGAAGGCCACTCCAATTTGCTGTTCTCTATGATGCATTTGAAAATTATTAGAATTTTTAGAGGACATTAAGAAATAAATAGAACATGGAGAAAAGTAGGATAAATGCAAGTGTTCCCAAGAGTTGCAGATTTGGGAATTAAGAAAGGGGAAGTGCCAACTTTGAAGTTGAGCATCTTATGTGAACAGGATCTAGTGAAATGCTACTGAAAAGAGTCCCCGAGCTTTATTTTATAGATTCCATGCTGACACACACATCAGACTGTATTGGAATGAAATCCAGGTATTATTTCTATTTTAAGTGAAATTAGTTGAGACTTCAATGGCTTTATGATATTTCAGATATGTATTTATCAGGACTTTATCAACATATAGCACCCTCAGGGAAGATTTGAGGAGCAGGCAGTCACAGGCAGGGAGGATGAGATGTGGGTGGCAGACCTCAGGTGAAACGTTCCCGTGAAGACGCTGTCTGAGGATATGTACTCAGTCAACACCCACGGTGTTCTGACAGGGTCTGCCTCTTCTCGCTGTCAACAGTGAACAGATCCCACAGTATCAAAGGGCCTGAGTGAGAGTACAAACACTGCCCCTGAGAATAGGTTTTGTGAGTAATTTGTTCACACTGACAGATTTATTTATTCTGTCTACACTGTGCTATCAAGGTCCTGGGAGAAATTCCTTTCCAAATGTACTCTGACACATCCTCGTATCCTTCACATTAGGAAGTGATACTGCTTTTTGGAGAGATTGGGACGGTGTGTGCACATATATACTCTGTCTAAATCATCTCATCCATGAAGAATTTATCCTCACAGAAATTTTTACCCTCCTAATGCATTAAACTCAAATCCTATATGCTCGAATAGTAAGGAAGCTATGTAATAATTAACGGTTACATACATGATGCTGTTTCTTTTAAACTCCACTACTGCTTTATTTTATTTATTTTTTTTACCAGGGGGGCATGAAATTGCTTTTATTTTCATTTCTTTTTCTTCTAATGTTTAATTTCTTTTGAAAATATGAATTAGGAACTTTGTAGCCCTCTTTTTCTTTGTTAGGTTTTTGTGTTCAAGGAAATGTACAGTACAGCTGGCAATATGCAAACTTTAAAATCAATTGAAGAGAAAGATACTTTTTGTTTTTATTGTTGTTTAACAATTATTTTTATATGAAAAATACATAATTTTTCAAATTTTTTTCCATTAGAATTAAAGGAGCTTGTTTTTTAAAGATCTTGAAATCAGAAAATATCTAATCCGTTTTGACATTTGTATTTTTTAAATTCTCAAGGAATATATTTTTCATCTCAAAGCATTTTAGATTTGTGTTTAGTTATGGATATTTTCCCTGTCACTTAGGTAGGTTAGCATATAAGGAATGATTTCATCTGCAAGACAATTACCAAAACTGTTTCTAGTAGGATCTAATTAATCAAGTCATTTATTTTAAAACCACTAATAGGAGATATGTATATATTTTTAAATGATATATCTGTGATATATAATAGCAGTTAAATGTTGATTTCTAAACATTACATGATTCAAAAACCTACAAGTTGATACTTTTCCATTTTCGATGTAGTAGTACTAGATATTTTTTGATACAATTTTTGAAAGTTGTTGAAAAATTAAAAATTATTCTAAGTGTGAGTGTGTGATGCACACATGTGTGTAGATCTTTCTTCTACCAAATCACAAGCTTCTTGCTGTAGGGACAAAGTCTTTTATCCTCGTGTCTCCACCTTGTTCTATTTTTATGGTTAGATACCAGCCCCTTGTCTGCCACATTGGATGTACTCAATAAATATCTGTTTAATAAATGAATGAATTAACAAATAAACAAAGCAAAAATTAAAATATAACCCTAAGAGAGAAGAAACATTTACAAAGATCAGTATAAAATGGCCATTGCTTCTTTTTCTGGCTAATTTTATAAACTTTCTGTGGAATTAAATAATTTTCCAGCATCAGTAGTGCATTGTAATTGATTGTTTTCCAGAGGCTAAATTGAAAGTGTTGTGTGTTTCAAAAGGCAAATGAAAACTTTGGAACATATGCCCATGGTGTTAAGTGATTAGTATTCTGGAGACTTGGAGTTAATTATGTCTTAATGATCACATATTGTAGTTAGACATTTCTTCTTACATAATCCCAGTTTCACATAGATATCATAGTCTCAATCATGATAAATTGATAAAGGTATTAGAACTATGTTACATGTGGGTACTCTAGGAAATCATCATTCATTTCCCAAATCACTCCACATTCACTCCATCAGAGAGTGAGTGCCATTGGCTCTACCTCCAAAATATACTTTGGATATGATTACTCTTCACTGTCTCTGCATCTCTACAACTTCATTCCTTAGCCACCATGGAGTCTGCTGTCTAATGAGTCTCCCCCATCCTTCTCTTCCCTTTCTTTCTCCTCTTAGCAACCACAGTGATCTTTTTAAGCTTAAATCAGATCATATTCATTCCTCCTTTCAAACACTTCTGTGGCTTCACTGCAATTAGAACACAAGTCACCCTTTCCCATCCCTCCACTTCTCCCCTCCCCTCCATGGCTCTACACAACGTACAAGACCAATGATCCCATGGGCTCCAACTCATCATCTTCTTTCATCTGCACTGAAGTGAGTGTCCTGGTGAGAAACAGTAACAAGAATGGGAGGTCAATCCATATCCCCTTTCCCCAAAATCTTTATCACCAGTCTTCTAATATTGTTCCTTCATTGTCTTGATCAGCCAATTAGACAATTAGCCCTTAAAATTCATGTAGATCCTGACTTCTGGCCACATCTTTTTATAGGCAAAATATCTGTACATCTTAAGATGCACCATTTGATATTCCATCCTCCAGCAGGATTATCTCTTTCACTTGATGACACTTCTGAGTGGGTCTGTGATGGCCCCAAAAGTTCAACTTTAAGTCACTGTCATTATTTCATGTGAAATTATTTGTTGACTCATTTCAAATTGTTTTGTGTTCAGTCAATTCTTCACAGCAAATTCTCTCTGAGTCCACAGGTGCTGGCTGAAGGAGGAGCACCAGTGTGGTAGGAGCAGGGACTGTGAGAGCACCCAAACCACCAGGAACTCCATTGTGACTTCTTTGGCAAAAGTTGGCGGGGACAGCATAAAGCCTCCTGACCTGCCACCAACCCTTGGATCCCCACAGGATCTGCTGAGTTAGGAGTGTTGAGTACTCTTACCTTTGCTTCCCGGCCTGGATCAATTGGAAAGATCTTTCTTTCTCTGGGACCACTCAAGGCCCTAGGGTCAGAGCAAGGGCCCCAAGTGTAGAATATGCCATCACATAAAGCTTCCTTATTAGAAAAAGGAGATGCAAGATATAGCAACTGATAGCACCTGACTTTACAATGAGTATTTTAACTTGTCCCTTACAACCACACTTTGAGAAGCTACCTGACTTTGTCACATATATGTCAATTGTCTTCGGACATCAAATGTTACTATGGCAAGGTCTGAGTTCAGTCTAAATTTTTCTTCCATGACATATTTGCAGTACCAAGGCCCACAGTATTCTTTCTTCATCCATAAAGTCCACTAATTTTAACATTTAATGTCTTGATGTTAAATAATTGTATATCAATTTTTCCTGGGTTGTTTCAATAAGAAGATTTGAAACTTTTTTTAGGAGCACATACTTTTAGTGTATGTTTGAATATTTGTTTCTTTTCTATTTATTTTAGTCTCTTATTAAAGAAATACTAATTATAAAGTTGATACTTTCAATATCTATCATCTTTTCAATCATTTTTATTTTATTCAAAAGCATATATTTACCAAATATTTTGTTTTTTGTGATTTTTTTTTTAAATTTCTCTTTCCTGTCCTTAACTGTGTTTTCATTTGTGTTTACTCTTTTCATTGCTTCTGATGGTGTAATAGGTTTTTCTACATCATTTATTTCTGTGTACACTCCCAGTCATATTTTAATACATCTTTTGAACTTATATTAGAGAATTACTTTCTTTAGGAAGCCTTCTTGACCTCTTCTTTATTCACTGCAAGACCGAGCATAGTGGTTCTTAGGTTTGTTACTTGTAAATATGCTTATCATTGCTCAGCATTAATATCTGTTTCTATGTTTGGAATGTATACTATATTGTCACCTATGCAAAGGCAAAAGTCATCTCTTATTCATCTTTATTTCCCCAGTATTTAATGTTAAGTATTGGAATAGTAGTTGGAAGGATAAAATAAGTCATTATAAGTAACTTGGAGTTAATGCCTTCCAAAATGACAGAGCTGTGTGTATATGAAAAAAATCAAAGCCTACAGTGACTAATACCTGACAGTAAACCTCAATTTTCCCCTTAGTCATGGCATTAAAGAGAGAGTCTTGGATTTATTAAAAGTATGACAAGATTAATGATCATAATATTAAAAAAATAAAATTATGATTAAGAACTGATTAGAGTAATGGAATATTATGGTTGAAAAGGAACTTAAGTATCTTTGAGTCCAGCCTCCCCCATGTAATGCTCTTGATACTTAACAAAGAGTAAATAGTCCTCAAAAAGTTAAGAGACTTGACCAAGTTTGCACAACTTGTAAGTGATTAAATCATGTTGAGAGCTAGGTCTGTCATGATCTTTCACATCTTTCGTCACTCTGCCTCTCTGGAGAGAGCTGTCTTTGGAACTCTTTCCCACTCCTTTCTGCAGCTCTTCACCATAGCAAGGCAAGTCACAGGGTCTGGTGCTTTTACATTTCTTCCATTGCCACTTATTTTATGGAAAAAGGAAAAGTGTTCCATCAGAACCATCAGCAATTGAAATGAAGAGGCATTTGTATAGGTGCACTTTTTTAAAACCAAGAGAAGCCATTTTGTTGACATTTGATGCCTTAAGAAATACTCTAGTACCTAACAGAGCACTTGCCTAGAACATATAGGATCTATTTAAAACAATGCATATTGGATTGTATGGTAGTTCTACTTTTAATATTTTGGAGGCACCTCCATTTTGCTTTCCATAATGTCTGTACTAATTTACATTCCCACCAACAGTGTACAAGAGCTCCCTTTTCTGTATATCTTCAAAACCACTTTCCTTTTTTCTTTTTGGTACTAGCGATTTTAACAGGGGTGAGATGATATCTCATTGCAGTTTTAATTTGCATTTCCTTTATGATTAAAAATGGCAAGCATTTTTTTCATAGTTGACCATTTGTATGTCTTCTTTTAGAGAAATGTCTATTTGGGTCCCTTGCTTATTTTTTAATTGGGATATTTGTTTTCTTTTTATAGAGTTGTTTGAGTTCCTTATATATTTTGGATATTAATCCCTTATCAGATGTATAATTTGCAAACATTTGATCTGACGCCATAAGTTGTTTCTTCACTCTTTGTTTCCTTTGTTGTACAGAAGTATTTTAGTTTTATGTAATCACATTTGCCCATTTTTTTCTTTTGTTGCCTGTGCTTTTGAAGCCCTATACAAGAAATCATTGCCCATACCAGTGTTGTGGAGCTTTTCCCCTGTGTTGTTCTTCTAGTTGTTTTAAGTTTCAGGTCTTACATTTAAGTCTTTAATCCATTTTGAGTTGATTTTTGTATTTGGTATGGGATAAGGATCTAATTTCATTCTTCTACATATATATATATAGTTTTCCCAATATCATTTATTGAAGAGACTCTCCTTTCCCCATTGTCTGTTCTTGGTAACTTTACTAAAAATAAGTTGGCTGTAAGTGCATGAATTTATTTCTGGGCTTTCTATTTTGTTTCTATTTTGTACTGTTTTTATGCCAGTACCAAACTATTTGATTACTATCTCTTTGTAATAGATTTTGAGATCAGGTAGTGTGATGCCTCCAGCCTTGTTGTTTTTACTCAAGATGGTTTTCAGAGTCTTTGGTGGTTGTATTTGAATTTTAGCATTATTTTTCCTATTTCTGTAAAAAATGTCATTGGCGTTTTGATAGGGATTTTATTGAATCTGTAGATTGTTTTGGATAGCAATTCCACTTTTGGGTATATATCCCACATAAATGAAATTGGTATATCTGTACTCCCATGTTTAGTGCAGCATTAGTCACACTAGCCAAGATAAAAATACAATTTAAGTGTCTACCAACAGATGGATGAAGAAAATGTGGTATGTTCACACACACATGCACACAAACACAATAGAATACTATTCAGCCTTTAAAAAGAAGAAAATCCTGTCATTTATAACAACGTGGATAAACCTAGAGGACATCATACTAAGTGAAATAAACCAGACACGGATACAAATATTACACGATCTCAATTATATGTAGAATCTAAAAAAGTTGAACTCATAGAAGGAGAACATAGAATGGTAGTTATCAGAGGTTCGAAAGCAGGAAGGAGACATGGGAGATGTTGGTCAAAGAGTACAAATTTTTAGCAAGGAAGGAGGTATAAGTTTTGGAAATCTATGGTACTACATGATGTCTATAGTTAATAAAATGCATTGTATACAGTACTTGAAAATTACTAATGAAATAGATTTTAAATATTCTCACAGCAAAAATATGTTTGAGGTGATGAATATGTTAATTAGCTTGATTTCAATTCCTAATGTATACA
Source organism: Avahi laniger (assembly GCA_963575035.1). Classification (NCBI taxonomy): domain Eukaryota; kingdom Metazoa; phylum Chordata; class Mammalia; order Primates; family Indriidae; genus Avahi; species Avahi laniger. The sequence continues at coordinate 64,270 of CAUYSK010086160.1, read as the reverse complement.
TATATCAAAACATCACATTGTATATCATAAATATATACAATTTTAATTTGTCAATTAAAAAATTAAAGGTACATATCGGATAAATAACTATATCTTTAAAAGCAGAATTGTTGGCCGGGTGCGGTGGCTCATGCCTGTAATCCTAGCTCTCTGAGAGGTCGAGGCGGGCGGATTGTTTGAGCTCAGGAGTTCGAAACCAGCCTGAGCAAGAGCGAGACCCTGTCTCTACTAAAAATAGAAAGAAATTAATTGGACAACTAAAAATATACAGAAAAAAACTAGCCGGGCATGGTGGCACATGTCTGTAGTCCCAGCTACTCGGGAAGCTGAGGCAGGAGGATCGCTTGAGCCCAGGGGTTTGAGGTTGCTGTGAGCTAAGATGACTCCATGGCACTCTAGCCCAGGCAACACAGTGAGACGCTGTCTCAAAAAAAAAAAAAAAAAAAAAGCAGAAGAACTTCCTTAAATGACCGAAGTTTTGTTGTGAATGTTTTAGTTCAGAGATGGAAACAGATCCAAAGGGACGTTTGGCATTGAGCATCTTTCTTTGTGCTCTCCTTGTGAATGATCTCATTCTAGCATCTTGTAAGTTTTGTCAGTAACCCACTAAAATGTTTATCCTATTATTCGCAAATGAAAGATCTCTTTCTCTAGTAGCATGTAGATCCTCATTCTTGTTTAAGGATGAAGTTGGCCTTAGTGTTTCTAATTTGTTTACATTCTTATATCTCTTTCCACAGCTCAGTTGTTAGTTTGACAACAATTTCCTTCAGTCAAACGGTATTATCATGATTGTGCCAGTTAACAAGATCTGCTCTGTAAAAACCATTAATGAATATTAAAGTCCTGTTGTAGAAACATTTTGTGATTCGCCATTCCACTTCCCTGTCTGCTTTTTGAAATTAGCTAATTGCAAGCAAGGTTTGACTCCATTTCAATATCTATGTTCTTTGGAGCAACTTTTTACAAATTAAATATTACAAAAATTGTACAATAATATATACCCTAATTAGTTAAGAAGGTATGACTATACTCCAGGTTATAAAAATTATATTTATAAACATTGACAAATGCAAATGGCCATAGTAATATTCCTAATATATATGTAGGATCTCTAGCAGCTGGAGCCATAATTTGATGTGTTGTAATCTATGACCAACAGGTGGCAGCAGTTCACAGAAGGTTCTCACGAGAGAGCATGTAAAATCAAACGGTTTAACTGTCTTATGCTTTATTCTTCACTAGGGTTGTGTAAAACACAATGTATTTAAACTGATTGATAGACATCTCTGTTGCTTTAGAAACAAATTTCTTTATTCAACTGTGTTTAAAATTATATGTACAATGTACATTTGTTTATTATACTATGCTGAAATATATAAAGGAGACCAATAACTGATTTCCTTTGTGTTGAAGGAAGTTGAGAAATAATGATGCATTGAGTACACTAACTCTTCTAACTCTACATCCCCAGGGATGTTTTAAAGGAATGACTTTAGTGATTTCTTACAGATTTCCATTTAGCTATAACATAGGACTGGATTTTTGTTGTTATTTAGAAGTAGGGCACACCACAACTATGGGAGTTTGTAAAATTCAGAATGAGATGTACTGACAAGACCATATCTGATAGTTTGGTAGTGTGCTGTCCTTTATCAAAGAAAATGTTTTGTTGTGTACTTCATTGTGCCCTTGAAACTTTATAACCATATATTAATTGATTACTTGATTTTGTTCTAATGTATCTTTTATCAAAGAACACATTAACACAATTAAAACAAATCAATACATCTAATAGAAAAGTTATAAAACAAATCAGGGTCATTTGAAGATGTACTCTAATTAGCCATCTAACAGAGACACATCGCCAACTTCCCTCCAGTGTTACACAGCTAATCAGTGTTAAAAATAATACTCTAGTATTGCTTCAAGCCATGATTTATTACATTTTTTTGGCAGTGTATAGTGACATTTTTGGTTGTCACAATTAAGAGGGAGGGTGTTGCTACTGGCACCTAATGAGTAGAGGACAGGTATGCTGATAAACATGTTACAATGCTCAGGCCAGCCCCCCATGAAAAGAATTATCTGACCCAAATAGTCAATAGTGACAAGGTTGAAAAACCCAGGTTCACAATAGATAGTCAGCTAGAAAAATCAATTATATGTCTATCTTGGGAATGCATACACAGAAAGGCCAACAAATTGCAACCCAGGTGCAGAAGCTAAAAGGCAAAACTACAATTATAGCAGGCTTTTTAAGAAAAAAAGTCTATCCTTTGATGCATCAAAAGACTCAAGTGTAAAAAGTGCTCTTTCCTGAAAATTATGTCTGGTTCAGGAGCTCCAAGGGGCAAGTTTATGTTTCTAACCTTCTACAAAGAAAAAAAAAAATCCTTTCACAGAGCCTCATTAACTACCCAGCAAAACCAAAGGACTCAGCATATCAAACATATGTTTGCTAAACAAATCTTGCACTGAATATAACCACTGAAATATTACACATATCTAGTTACCTTTGAATTTTGACAAATGTTCCGAAGACTAAATGCTGAGCAATCATTCTTTCCCTAGTTATCTTGCTTCAACATTTACAAAAATTGCCTTTCCACTTTGTGAATTAAGGGAATATAAGGAAATCTCATGGAGTTGCTCTCTTGCTTTTTTGGCCTGACTTGTCCTTAAACTATTTGTGAGTGTGTGTGTCGGTATGTCTGTGTTCCATGTGGAAACATTCTAAATACTGGAATCTTTCCATGTTCTAAAAAGTGCTAGTAAAAAAATATTTTGTGAGATCGTGACTACATGGACACTTAGCGAATATTTAGAATATCATCTTTGCTTAATACAAATAAAGTTATTTCAGTCCAATAAATAGAAAATATCATAGCACATTTTTTTAAGATTACTATTAGGCACTTTACATAATATTCTTCTTATAAAAATGTACTATATCAGGACCTTAAAATCTTACTTGATTTAAACTTTCATATTATTACATTCACATGTAAATGGTTTAAATTTTAAACCATTGCTTTCATTCCTAAGAAGTTTCAATGTGGCATCTAATAATCAGAAAAGTTTCTGATTCAATTGAATCTTCTTTGGAAAAAGAAAAGAAAAAAATAGCAAAACAAGAAGTGGAGAGGTTAAGCTGATACAATAAACAAGTTTAGTGTAATGATCCAAAGCTCAGTATGTCTGGAAAAATTGCTGTATCATCGAGTCCTTAGATTTCCAGCAACTACACAAGCAGAAACTCAACTTCTCCATGTTGCAAAACCTTGACTTTCTCTATTTTATAATGAAAAGAAATGTGTCTCTGACTTTATAGATCAAGGTTTGTGCTTTGGTTAAACTGATAAGCATTTTTCAATTTTCTGTACAGGGCTTATTTGCTTTGTGTAGGCTGTGTTGTATAAAGAACGAAAATGAGATTGGAAATACTACTTTGGTCATATGACATTTTCACATATTTTAGGATACTATAAAACAGAAAAAAAGGAAGGAAGGAAAGAAAGAAAGAACAAAAGAAAGAAAGAACAAAAAAAAGAAAGAAAAGAAAGATCTGATAATATCTATGTTGCTTTTATATTTAAATACATTGCACCAAAATGAAAATGTATGACAAATTGTTAACAATGACTTGCATGTCTTTGAGGAACGCTTTGGGTAGCACATAAAACGATTCTAAGAAAAAGATATTGGTCCTCATAGGATTTAGTTTTTCTCCACATGCATTCTCTGCAGTTGGAAACAATTCCTTGTTCTGTTTTAAGTCTTATATAGTAACATTTGCATAAAGAAAAAATTCAGAATATTTACATGAGGCCATAATTTTCATTTCTGGTTGAATTGGAGACAACCTAATTTGTCCAATTTTTTTTTTTTTGCCATTATTACTGAAGAGACGGCATAGCTCAGTTGGTCATGTTATATCTCATGTTCACTTATTTAATGACTGCTTATTGAGCATTCACTATATGTGACATACTCTTTTGCTTGCTAGCCCTGAAATGTTTTAAAATCTTTATGTTTAATATCCCATTTTAACATTACTATAGTTCACTCATGAATGATTATGCTGATGACTTTTAGTGAAGTAACTCTAATTATTATCATGGTTCTCAAAATGACTTATTTTCTTCCAAATACAATTATGAGCATGATTCTGCTTGGTGATTGGGTATAAGAGTTTAGAAAGACTTTCAAACATCTAAAGAACAGAGAAAACCTGGATAAGTCAAGGTACTGTTTCATAAATTAAATTTCTTAAATACTTTCTAAATTGTTTTATGTAGCATTGATTTATATGTAACCCCAGGCAAATGAAAACTTAGATACCTGAGGTGAGTTCATGTTTTGCCATGCCAAGCATTAAACTATTGTTGACTTCAGATTTTAGTTAGTATTCAAATAAGTTGAACATGACCCAGATAGGGAGAAGGGAGTGAATTCAAGGTATTAATGAACTCTTTTTAAACCCAATGTCATGGTTTAACTAAAAGGTTCAATATAGATTGTAATCTCTTGTTTATATACAATATGAAAAATTAGCCCAGGTCACCCATTTGGGAGATGGGAGTAAGGAAATCTGCTTTAATTTAAAAACCAATATCAAGGTGGAAAGAGAAGCAAAGGAAAAGTTCTATCTTCTAAGAAAACTAAAATCGGTCTCACAATGTATGTAAAAAACAAAGCAAAGCAAAACGAAATAAGACAAAAACACCATCAGCAGCACAGCTCAGTAAAGCATGTTTCTTCTTTTTCTCATGTATATCCTTCATGTTGAATGTTGCTATAATAAAATATTCCATTATATTTTTTAAGATTCAACCAACCAGCGGGATGTGGTGGCTAATGCCTATAATCCCAGCACTTGAGAGGCTGAGGCAAGAGGATTGCTTGAGCCCAGCAATTTGAGATCAGCCTGAGCAACATAGTGAGACCTCATCTCTACAAAATTTTTTTAAAAAATTAAATTAAAAAACTTTTGCACAACAAATGAAGTAACCGATAGAGTGAATAGACAATCTACAGAATGGGAAAAAATATTCACAAACTATACATCTAACAAAGGACTGATATCCAGAATATACATAGAACTCAAACAAATCAGGAAAAAAAAAATAACCCCATCAAAAAGTGGGCAAATGACATGAACAGAAGTTTTAGAAAGAAGATAGACAAATGGCCAAGAAACATATGAAAAAATCCACACTATATGGGTGATGGACACATTTATAACTTTGATTCAAAATGTACAAAAATAATGCATGTAACCAAAATGTTTGTACCCCCATAATATTCTGAAGTTAAAAAAAGAAAAAAGAAAAAAATGCTCAACGTTACTAATCATCAGGAAAATGCAAATCGAAACTGCGATGAGATACCACCTTACCCCTATCAGAATGGCCATTATTAACAATAGGTGCTGGCATGGATGCAGATAGAAAAGAACACTTATACTGTTGGTGGGACTGCAAATTAGTACAATCTCTATGGAAAACAGCTTGGAAATTCCTCAAAGAAATAAATGTAGACCTACCATTTGATCCAGCAATCCCACTGCTGGGTATATATCCAAATGAAATAAAGTCATTTAATCAAAAAGACACCAGCACTTCAATGTTTATTGTAGCACAACACACAATTGGAAAGATGTGGCATCAACCTACATGCCCTTCAATTCATGAGTGGAAAAAGAATATGTGGTATATAAATACCATGGAGTATAACTCAGCCAAAAAAGGAATGAAATAATGTCATTTGCAGCAATGTGGAGTGAACCGAAGACCATTGTTCTAAGTCAAGTATCTCAGGAATGGAAAACCAAACATCGTATGTTCTCACTAATAAGTGGGAGCTAATAGATGGGTACACATGGGCACAAAGCAATATAAAGGACCTGAGAAACCAAGAGGGAGGGAGAGCAGGAGGGTAAGTGTGGGATTAAAAACTTACCTGTTGGGTGCAATGAATGCTATTCTAGTGACAGACACACCATAAGCCCTAAAGTAAACATTGTAAAAGATATCCATGTATCAGAAATACTTTTACCTCCTCAATTAAATATATTCCTAGGTATTTTATTTTCTTCATTGCTATTGTGAAGGGTATTGAATTTTTGATTTGGTTCTCACTTTGACTGTTGTTGGCATATAGGAATGCTACTGATTTGTGTACATTGATTTTGTAACCTGAGACTTTGCTGAATTTGTTTATCAATTCTAGTCGTCTCTTGGTAGAATCTTTGAGGTTTCCTAGATATAAGATCATATTGGCAGCAAAGAGTGACAGTTTGACCTCTTCTGCCCCCATTTGGATGCCCTTGTTTTCCTTCTCTTATCTGATCGTTCTGGCTAAGACTTCCAGCACTATGTTGAATAGAAGTGGTGATAGAGGGCATCCTTGTCTGGTTCTAAGCAGGAATGATTTCATTTTTTCCCAGTTCAGTATAATGTTGGCTGTGGGTCTGTTATACATGACTTTTATCATTTTTAGGTGGGTCGCATCTATGCCTATTTTGTTAAGCGTTCTTATCATAAAAGGGTACTGAATTTTGTCGAATGCTTTTTCTGCATCTATTGAGAGGATCATATTGTCTGTGTTTTTGCTTTTATTTATGTAGAGAATTACATTATAGATTTGCATATGCTGAACCATCCCTGTATCTCTGGGATGAAGCCTACTTGGTCATGATGGATTATTTTTTTGATAAGCACATGAATTTGGTTTGCTAGGATTTCATTGAGAATTTTTGCAACTATATTCATAAGATATACTGGTCTTTAGTTTTCTTCTTTTGTTGTGTCTTTTCCTGGTTTTGGTATCAGGGTGATATTGGCTTCATAAAATGTGTTGGGGAGGAGTCCTTCCTTCTCGAGTGTGGAATAATTTCTGCAGAATTGCCACTATTTCTTTGTAGGTCTGGTAAAAATTCAGGTGTGAAACCATCTGGTCTGGGACTTTAATTTTTAGGAAGGGTTTTTATTGCTGCTTCAAGTTTGGTACTTGATATTGGTCTGTTCAGGAATTCTATTTCTTCCTGATCGAGCCTAGGGAGGCTGTATGTTTCTAAGAATTTGTCCATATCTTCCACATTTTCAAGTTTATGTACATAGAGGTTTTTATAGTATTCATAGATGATATTTAGTATTTCCATAGTATCAGTTGTAATTTCTCCTTTTTCATTCCTGATGAGCTTATTAGAGTCCTTTCTTTTTTGCTTCTCATTAATCTAGCAAGAGGCATGCCAATTTTATTTTTTTCAAAGAACCAACTTTTATTAATCTTCCATGTAGCCTTTTTATTATCGATTTCATTTAGTTCTGCTCTCATCTTTGTTATTTCTTTTCTTCTGCTGGGTTTGGAATTGGTTTGCTAATCCATTTTCAACACTTTGAGACGATTGATTAGACTTTTGATTTGTGATCTTTCTGTCTTTTGGATGTATTCAATAAATCGTGTTGGGAAATTTGGATAGTCACATATAAAAGATTGAAACAGGATCCACACCTTTCACCTTTCACAAAAATCAACTCACGGTGGATAACAGACTTAAACTTAAGGCATGAAACTATAAGAATTCTAGAAGAAAATGTTGGAAAAACTCTTACAAACATTGGTCTTGGCAAAGAATTTATGAAGAAGACCTCAAAGGCAATCACAGCAACAACAAAAGTAAATAAATGGGATCTGATCAAATTAAAAAGCTTCCACACACTAGGAAACCACACACCAAGGAAACTATTACGAGAGCAAACAGATAATCTATGGAGTGAGAGAAAATATTCTCATGATACACATCCGATAAAGGGCTAATAACTAGAATCTATGTAGAACTCAGGAAAATCAGCAAGAAAAAAATCAAATCACCCAATCAAAAAGTGGGCAAAGGACATGAACAGAAACTTTTCAAAGGAAGATAGATTAATGGCCAACAAACATGAAAAAATGCTCAATATCTCTAATCATCAGGGAATACAAATCAAAACCGCAATGAGATAATCATTTAACTTTAGTGAGAATGGCGTTTATCAAAAAGTCCCAAAACAATGAATGTTTTTATGGATGTGGAGAGATAGGAATACTCATAGACTGCTGTGGGACTGCAAATTAGTACAATCTCTGTGAAAAGAAATATGGCGATACCTCAGGGACCTACAAGTAGAACTACCATTTGATCCAGAAATCCCATTACTTGGCCATCTACCCAGAGGAAAAAAAGACATTGTATAAAAAAGACGTCTGGGCTGGGCGCGGTGGCTCACGCCTGTAATCCTAGCTCTCTGGGAGGCCGAGGCGGGTGGATTGTGTGAGCTCAGGAGTTCGAGACCAGCCTGAGCAAGAGCGAGACCCCGTCTCACCTAAAAATAGAAAGAAATTAATTGGACAACTAAAAATACATAGAAAAAACTAACTGGCATGGTGGCGCATGCCTGTAGTCCCAGCTACTCGGGAGGCTGAGGCAGGAGGATCGCTTGAGCCCAGGAGTTTGAGGTTGCTGTGAGCTAGGACGACTCCATGGCACTCTAGCCCGGGCAACACAGTGAGATTCTGTCTCAAAAAAAAAAAAAAAAAGTCTGCACTAAAATATTTATAGCCGCACAATTGACAGTTGCAAAGATGTGGAAATCACCCAAGTGCCCATCAATACATGAGTGGATTAATAAACTGTGGTATATGTATACCATGGAATTCTACTGAGCCATGAAAAACCTTGGTGATCTAGCACCTCTTGTATTATCCTGGGTAGAGCTGGAGCCCATTCTACTAAGTGAAGTATCCTAAGAATGGAAAAACAAGAAGCACAGTACTTACCATCAAATTATACATATAGTAGTAACGTTCATCAGGTGTCAGGCAAATGGAAGGGGGGAAAAGGGGATGGGTATATTCACACCTAATGGATGTGGCACATACCATCTGGGGATGGACATGCTTGAAGCTCTGCCTCTGATGGGGCAAAGGCAATATATGTAATCTAAACATTTGTATCCCTGTAATAAGCTAAAATAAAAATAAAATAAAATAAAAATACCTGTACTCCCTTAATGGATATTTTGAAATTTTAAAACAAGATTCAACCTACCTAAATACCCAAATTTGGTGTCCTAGGGTTTACCACCCTTGAGGACCTACTATTGAAAATGATTCCACCATTAGGTTATCTCCTATTGGTTGCTAGGCCTGTTGGATCAATCTCTATACTGGTCACCACTAATGAAGACCTAGTTGCCTCCCTTATTGCTCCCTCAAAAGCAAAGCAAAATTCTCTCAGGTTTAAGATACAGGATTTGTTCTTGTCAGAAGTAGGCAAAGGGAAAGGAGAAATTCAGGACACAGAACTATAGGTTCAACTGCTTGTCCCCAAGTAAATGGTCTCCTGCCTTCATCATCTGGAACAATTTTCCCCCCATGGGTCACTTCTTTCCTCCTTCAGGGTACACTTGAGGCTTTTGGTAAATTTCCACTTGTATGAAATGTCTTGACTGGAGGATGAGGTCATGGTAGATGCAGAACATCCATATCGCGATATACTCAGTCCCCTCTTTTCCCCAGGAACAAGAGTTACCTCTTCCTGTTGATAAGCAAAGTAGGTCCATGATCAACAAATATTTGGAGAATACAAACAAGTGTATTAAATGTACCAGGTGTATGCTTAGTAGATACTAATATGTCCCTTTTATATGCTCTTGTAACAGAAGCACATATGAAACCTAGAAGGGCACAAAAGCAAGATTTAAAAATATATTTATTTTCGTATTGCCAAAAAACGTTCTGCATGATCTTTCATCATGAATTATTTACATTTAAAGAAGAAACTAAACTATTGTGATTCATAATGAGCACACATAATATAGGGCTGCCCAATTCTTGATGCTAAGACTCCCTCCCCCCATATGAAGGGGTTAGTTTTTTTCAAAGTCACCTTTTGGGATAACTGAGTGGGGTTTAGGAAGTATAATTTCTTGTACTGAAAAATAAAAATTTTCAGTGATTGTATACACTAGAATAGAATTTTTTAAATGTATGCAGTGATTTTTTTTATAAAAGAGATAATATATAATTAGGGAAGAAAACCAACTTAAAAAGAGTGCTAAAATGAATGTTTAATATTTCAGTATTTCTGAAATTAAACAAGTAAATTAGAGTAAGGTACTATGCATTTAGCTTTTGTAAATAATATTCAATTAAAAATAAAATTAAATAGATGTTTATATGAGAAAGAAAACATAAATGATGTAAGGGGTGAAGCTATAAGAAATTATTTACGTATAGTGAAAATTAAAAATTTAATTTTAAAAATAGCAAGATTAATGGACATGTCCTCAAAAGTAGTAGATTAGCTGCAAAAGCCATTTAAAAATGATGTCCTTTATATGTAGGTTATTTGGTATTTGTATATATTACTTTAAAAGGTTATCATAAACAAGATAAGAACATGATATTCAGCTTAAAGAAACTGTTATCAGGAAATTGAATAATACACATTGTTTAATTGTGACATCATACCTTTCAACAATGACACAAGTATCAAATTTTACAGGTACTAAATTTCCTACATTGTTCTGACATAAAGAAAACAGACTTTGTCACAGTGAACAGGAAGAACAAAAGAGGCGTCAGCGATGTAATAACATACACAGGGTTAAACAGTTCTTTTTCAAAGAAATGTAGAACTAAAATATTCCTAAAGGTCACATGCCATCTCTTCAGCCCATTTAAGTCTTCTGAAATGCCACTCTGAAGTAAAATAACTACCTCTCCAGAAGAGTCATTCCATTAGAGAGCCAACTAACATCAGTACAGAGATAAATGGGAGAACAGAAAATTGATTTTACACTTGTGCTGTAAGTGTGGTCAAATGTTATAGGCCAGCACATCAAATAGGATTCCAGAGAATTGCCCTGCCTGAAAAATAACAACATAAGAGGATGTGGTTAAATACAGCTTAATAATAGGTCTGATGTGTTCGGTGTAGATTAAAATATTTATTTACTCTTCCCTATTTGTAATACTGTATGACACACTCATATATCAATTTTCTTTTTGTTAATAAATTTATCTCAGTATCCCTGCAACAGATATGTTTTATCCTGACTCATTACTATACATGTACCTAGAACCATGCTGACATGTAGCAGCAATGATTATATCAATATTTTGTTTGATTTAGAATATATAGATTGTGCCTAATAAAGATATCTTAATTAAATTTTATTTTATATGATGTCAAGTCCACATGCAAATGTTATCCAGATGAACATTTTAAAAATACTATTTACTGAAACTACTGAACTTCATTGGACCCACTGGAAGCACAAAATGAATGTTTACCCTTCAATTTTCTGTGGTTCCTTTGCCTTCTCCATGCCGTTAAGTTGCTGTAATGTTCAACTGGGACTCGCCATTTCTTTTCAGATATTTTACACCTCACTGTGGTTGAATAGAGTCAGGTGTGATAAATGCGATACAGTGGATTCCTTCCTTACTGCACTAAAGAGTCTCGGGAGGTAAGTAGAAAGCCTGGCAATGACATTTTAAAAAGCCCTGGTGTGTTCTTGGCAGCTTAACAAGAAAGTCATAGCTAATATTTTTTTTTTCCTCATATAGACATTTAGGGCTATTCAAGACTGAGACAGCCTTTCTTCACATATTGCTGAGCAAGTGATCAATTCCAGTGTAGACAGAAGGGTGAATGAATTCCAACAAAGTAAGGAAAGATTGGAAATTTTAATTCTTTCTTAAAGGTGGTTCTACAGAGTAGCCATTGAAATCCACTCTGTCTCTTCCCCATTCTTTCCTTCATGCTTGTCCATCCTGTGTCTACAGATTTTATAATCTCCCACCCTCTCCACTACCTCGGCTTATTTCCTTTTATTCCTCCGTGGGGGAGAAGAGAGATTTTGAGCCATGCGTATCATCCATACATTATTTTAAGATATGGACTGTTCTATGGAATACAGCTCTGTCTCTGGGGGGAAAAATCACTTTGTCTAACTTCAAGTGTAATTTTGAGAGAAATGGAGAAAGGGTCCTATTTTCAACATTCTTTTGCTAGAAGTTGCACTTTAAATGCATTACTTTCCACTTCTTGAAATCAAGATTGACTCTAAGAATTTAAAACACAGCTTTATTTTCTTGGTTAGGAAAGTACAACGATGTAAAGAGTTAATACAAAAACAGAGTATGTTTGAATGCAGATGATTTTGATAGTGATGATAGGATTGTGGATTTAGTATCAAGGAATACTTCAGGTCTTACCTTTCTTTCATACTTGGTCTTCTTGGTTAGATTAGGCACCTGAGGAATCAACGGTTATCGGGTTACATAAAGATGACTAATTCCCTACTAAGCCCAGACTGTTTCTGTTGCCATTACACAATGTTAACCACCCCCATCTCTTGCCGTTTCCAGCTTTAACCTTCCTGGCACATAGTGCTAAACTTATGTCAATATAATGTTTCCATCTTCCTTGAGGAATAAAGTGCCTTTTCCCAGTGTAAGAATATACAGATAATAAAATATATATTTTTTCATGTACCTATCTATTGGAGATAAATGTATCTTCTCATATCACTTTTATTCAATATTGTACTCAATTTCCTATCTTGTGCACTAAAGCAAGAAAAATAAATAAAAATATTCAAATTAGAAAGGAAGAACTAAACTATATTTATAGATGTCATGAATGTCTATGCGGAAAATCCTGAGAAATCTACAAAAAAGCTTCTAGAGTTAATAAAGGAGTTTAGCAAGTTTCCAGGATACAAGGAAATCTACAAAAATCAATTATGTTCCTACACACTAAGAATAATTAGAAATTGAAATTTAAAAATTACTATTTTAAAAGCCAAAAAATTATGAAATATTTAGGGAACAAATTGCCCAATGTCTAGAACCTTATATTATATTTTGTGTTTTTTTGGCCATGTTTCCCTCTAAACTAGAAGTTTTTCATGCAAAAAGGTACCTCTTATTGGCTATTCTATATTTAGTATCTGACAGTATGGTAGGAGGTCAATAAATATTTGCTGAATAAATAAATGAATTATTTCCTGAGTCTGTGCTTATAAAAGATGAGACTATTAAATACATAATATGCTATAGATATACTTTCTTTAACAATTCTAAGATATTTTCTGATCATATGCATCTGTAGCAGAAAGAAAATGGCAAAAATTATTTAATAGCTGTTGACAACACCCAAGAGTTGTAATTCAAAGCCCAGAATGTCCCCAGTCCATTTCTTTCAATATAGAAAATATTTCAGCTTTTATCTACTTGACTCTAAGTATATTGCCTAAAAAAATCATAACATATTGGTTTTGTTCTCTATATTAAAAACTGAAAACATTGTAGAGCAACCTTAGAGAAAATCTGAATAAATTGGGAAATATCAAGTGTTCATGAGTCAGAGGACTTGCTTCACACCACGTACAAAAATTAACTTGGATCATTAATCTAAAGTTAGAGCAAAAGATTTTATGCAAATTTTCTGGAAGTGAACATAGAAGAAAATTTTTGTGACCTTGAGTTAGGCAAAAATTTGTTTAATAGAACAATCCCATAACAGTAAAATCTATAAAGAAAAAAATAATAAATTGGAATTCATCAAAATTAAAATTTTTTCTTCTTTAAAAAACACTTAAGAAACTGAAATGTCAAACCACTGAATGTGTGAAAATATTTGCAATGTCCTTATCCTGCATAAATTAATATAAAGAATACTTATAGCTCAATACTGGGAAGACAACCCAATAAGAGTTGGGTAAAATATCTGAGCAGACATTTTACTATAGATGATATATAGTTGGAAAATAAATGCATTTGTCACTAGAGAAATACAAATTAAACTCATATGGTGATACCAAAACACACTTTCTTAAATGGCTAAAATTAAAAAAAAAAAAAACCTGACTATTCCTAGCGTCAATAAGGTTATTATGCATCAGTTGGAACTTTCAGTAGCTGCTACTGGTAATGCAAGATGCTACAGTCATTTTGGAAAACATATTTACAATTTCTTATGAAGTTTCACATACACTTACCATATTACCCAGCCATTCCATTCCCAAGTGTTTACCTAAGATAAATAAACATACTTGTATTCATAGCAACTATATTCATAATAGAATCCGGAAAAAAAAAAAATGTCCATCAATTGGTGAATAGATAAACTGTGATGTATCCATGCAACGGAATATTGCTTCACAATGTGAAGGAATGGATTACAACTACTCATAGCATTATAAATCTCAAAAGCATCATACTATGTATAAGAAGCCATACAAAAAAAGACTACATACTGTATGATTCCATTCATATGAAAATTTAGAAAAATGTGACACTGATAGTAAACAGATCCACAGTTGCCAGGGGACCAGGGTAAAAGGGAACATTTTGGTGTGATGAGAACGTTCTATATCCTCATCACCTACATTTTCAAAGCTCATCAAATCATATACCTAAAATTGGTATATTTTATTATATATAAATTTTATCTCTGTAAAGCTGACTCCCCATTCCCCTCCACCCAAAAGGAATCTGAGCTTTGTTTTGGACCAGCTGAATGTGAGGTTTTTGTTAGATATCCAGGTGAAATTGTTTAGTATGAAACTGGATAATAGGAGAGACATTCAAACTGAAGTTCTTGATCTGAGCATAGAGATGACAAAGGTTGAGTGTGGGTCACGTGGAGGAGAATATTTAAAATGAAAAGATAAAATGTCAAGTATGGGACCTTGTATGTTGCTGAAATTTTTGGGATGAATCATCACCTAATTTGACCAAACTGAATGGTTAGAGTTGATTACTACCAAGTCAATTTAGTCAAACTAGCAGTTATAGAGAAGTTAATGATTATTTCACTTTGTTAAAGTGCTAAAATTGATCATCGTGCATTGACTTATGACTGTAAATGCCTTTCAGAGATTTTTACTGAAGTACATGAATAAGTACCTTGAAACTATACCAGTTATCCTTAGAAATGAAGATAAAAGTCCCATAGTAGATAAAATAATTAACAGTAAATATCAAACTGACAATAGAGCTCTTTTGCTTGCTAGGGTTTATTATGATTATCGAAATTTGGCTACTTCTCATTCATGGCTTTTCAAAATCTTTTGCGCTAAAGATTCCTGACAACTTCCAAAGATAAAACATATGTATGTTAACCAACTCTTCCAAATTTTCTTTGTTTTATTTACTTATTTGTGCCTCTTCAGTTGTTAAAATACATAAAAATTTAGCAAAAATTCATAAGAATTACAAATATTATATATGTAAATTCAGTTAAAATTATGATCTTCTATTTCACATCTTTAAATGTAAATTTTAAATAAGGCTATTTCAAATTGTCACTCTTTTTAGACTCTAATTTCTGACTACATTCAAGTTGACAAACTGCAACTATAATGTTTTATTTATGATTTTAATGAAATTTTTAGTTCATTTACATTGCTCATTCAATTTAATTTTACAAGTAAATTTCCTGAAGCTCCGAATTAAGTCTTTTATATAGAAGTTAACAACTCAGCATTTGCTATACTCATTTTCTTTAATTCTAAAAATCTATAAAAGCAAGCAAATTGAAAAGCCAACTTTTTGTTTTTATAAGAACATAATTCATGTACGTTATGTGTAATTGTTTTCTTCTCCACTATCAGATAAAACATATGTGTTACTTGATTTTACCAAGGAGTGATAATGGATTTACTAAAAAATCATACTGAGGCCCTCTTTTCCTACTTCTGAAACATACTATCTGGTTTCATGTGCATTGCTGCATTGCTGGGTATGCCCTGTTTGTGAGTATATTCAGGAGGCTGAAAGGAGCCCACAAAGCCCAAGAGTAGTCATACACACAGCTACTCTTTACGGAAGTGGCCCTAACAATTTCTTTCCTTCATAAACTATTGTAACTCATAGAGCAACTGAAAAGAATCTTGAAAATTTAACCATACCTGATTGAAAGATAGAATTGGTTCACACTTGGGGAGATGTTGCCAGTAAATAGACTGTGTGAGGGAGATTTAAAACCTCAGCCCAAATTAGCATCAAATCTTCTTAATAATTGGGGTGCTCTGTGCCAGACAACAACCAACTGGCCCATAATCAGTGATATGCCAGTGAGTGCAAGAAAATAGGCCAGCTGAGCTCAAATCCTTGCTTCCCCTAATGAATTACTTCTTCACTTCTCAGTGAAGCCAGGTGCGCATACCCATGTTGAAAGAACTGGGAGCTAGTGTGACTGATGAGATGACTTCCTCTGTGCATTTTGCATACGTAACCTCTCAAAAATTCTTAATTACCCAAAGTAATTCTGCAAGTCTCTCCTTAAAACCCTAAGGAAACTGACATGTCGAAAGAATGATTAAAAGTAAAATGAAACTAAACAAATAACAAAAGCTGAAAAATGAATATAGTATTACCTGTACCTAGGTCCCTTGATACATCAAAACTCTCAGGAAGTATTTAGATTTTAACATATTTAGGTTATGTGTTCACATGTTGAGATTTGCTACTTTTCTTAACATACTCATCAAGAATATAACACAAATGATAATTTTTGATATTCTTCATGAAGAATGAACTCCTGATTCAATCCAGCTCAGTATCAGAGCAATATAGTAGAAAACATATACAGATTTATCAAACATGCATCTAACATCCCTAATTTATATCTCCAAATAGGAGCTTTATATAGAATGCTATTCCTGAAAAATAATAACTCCAAGAAATGCCCAATGAAACTAGATTAACTTTATCCTTTTAATTTTTTTTTAAGTCTAAAAGACTTAAAAATTTTTCTGAGAAGTTTAGCTAATTGGGTAAAGTGTTCTTTGGTTTTTTGTCTATGGCTATACCCTTTAATGAAGCAAAGACTATCCGAGAGTCTGAAATCCTAGAATTTGTCAAAAATAACAATTCTAAAAAGAATGATGATGCTATACAGTAATAGCAAGATAAGTTTTAGAACATTTATTCAGCTCTAAAATTCAAAAATTTTATTTTGGGGGCTTATCATAAGGATTGGCTGGTACACATTTTATATGAAACTCGTTATACCCTAAATATTTAGTTTTCATACTTGTTAGAGGCTGAATTGTGTCTTCTCAGCCAAATTCATATATTGAAATCTTAGCCCCTGGTGCTTGGGAATGTAACCATATATGGAGATAGGGTCTTTAAAGAGATAATTAAATTAACATGAGGTTGATAGGGTGGGTCCTAATCCAATATATCTGGTGTTCTTATAAGAAGAGGAAATTTGGACACAGACAGACACAGAAGGAAGACAATATAGAAGGCTGTCATCTACAAGCCAAGGAGAGAAGACTGATACAGGTCTATTTTTCATAGTCCTCACAAGGAACCAACCCTGCTGACACTTTGATCTTCAATTTTTTGCCTCCAGAATCGTGAGAAAATAAATTTCTGTCATTTAAGCCACCCAGTTTATGGTATTATACTTTGTTACAGTAGCCCTAGCAAACAATTAATAATATAATGCTTTTTGTTGAAATGCGTTACATTGTAAAAACAAAACTCAACATGGGGAATTTTATACTGAAAAAGATAAGTTATCCATATTTAAAATGACATTTTAGAAAAAAATTATGTCCTCAACCATAATATTTGGAAGTTTCATGCCAAACTTTATGTGGTTTTTAACCACAAAAAAATAATTAATTGTGGTGTGAAGAACATTCTTGATACACTTAAGTTTAACAATTTCACTTAACAATTTTTAAAAATACACACACACCTCGTTAGTTTACCTTTGAATTATAGATACTTAATTATAGATATTCAAAATTGTCTCCTCAGTGTTGTAATTCACTCTGTATTAATAAAAGAGAACTGTTTTGAATGAATAAAGTGTTTCCACTTACTTCCAAATGGTATTTTAAGACACATAAGAGTCACCAATTAATTTTGAAGGATTTTGTAGTGTTCTATCTTTATGCAGTAGATAAATGAAATTAAATTTATCTATAAGAAAAAAGAAAAGAAGAAAATTCTTATATTATATAACCATAAAATCAACTTTATTTTATTTATTTTTTTCTTTTTTGCAGATTCAACTTGAAAGAAATCAACTTTGTATTATTAATGATGTATGATAGAGCTGAGTTTGGCAAATATTTTTCTGTAAAATGCCAGATAGTAAATACTTTAGGCTTTGCAGATCATATAGTCTCTGTTGCAACTACTTAACTCTGAAGCAGCTATTGATATTATGTAAATGGATAGGTATTGGAATATGCCAATAAAACTTTATTTACAAAAATAGGTGTTGGTTGGATTCAACTCACAGGATGTAGTTTGCCAGCCCTTTGATAGAAGATAAAAAGTGTACATAAAAGAATACAAAAGAAAAATGGCCTATTGTAGTGTCATATTTGGTTTTGAGGGAGTTTTGTTTTGTTTGTTTTGTTTTTTAGTTGAGATTTTCTTTTCCTAAAATTAAATTAGAATTAAATTAGAATTAAATCAGAATTTCTTCCACCTGACTCCATTTTAAAATAACAAAAAAAAAAAAATAAAGCAGATTCACTCTCTTTGGTGAGGTAAATTTGTAACACTGTTTTTTGTCTAAGACTCTGGAAAGTAGAAAACATAATTTTATAGTTTTTTGTAAGAGTTTTATTTATACAATTTTTCCTAGCTATATATGAACTAAAATAAAACCCTAAGCCCCCCATTGCTGACTGAATGGACTCATTCTTGGTCAAGGGGACTCCAGAGAAACCTTAAAACTGAGTTCCGAGTCATGATGGGATGGAAGTCAGACATTCCTCATTATACTCCCTCCCTTGCTAATAGCTATGAGGCTTTTATCCTAAGGGCTAAACAGAAATCAATCTCATGATCCAGACCAGCATTCTTTCCTGATAAGAGACCACCAACCATGAAGTGCTTTTAAGTAGTCTATGGAACATACACAGAGAGGGTTTTCATGACCTAATTTCACCTTTTTGACATAAAAGGGCAACCAGAAGGACATAAAGCAAGTGCATGTTTCCCTTTTCATACATATTCATGTCTCCTCCTATTATTAGGTAGACAGTGAGTGAAGGATTCCTGGTCTCCTAGGGACGAAAGTGGGTGCTGTTGCCCCCATATTGGTCCTGCCCAACCCTAATTCTCCATAATGAAAGGAGGGAATACCCTACGAATCTGCCAAGCATAACTTAGCACACCAGCTGCAAAAGAATGCAGAGGACTCTCTAGCCCACAGGCCAAGCAGCCTAGGTACCATGGGGTCCAGAAGTGACCTAGAACACCCTGGATGCATAGTAAGACTCCCAACTGTCCAGTGAAAGTGGTTCCATGGTGATGTCTGGGCCACTAGGGAGATCCCTATCTGGGCACCATAAAATAAGATGCAGACCATAACCAAGCCCCCCACTCCCCTTTTATTTTTGCTCCCTTCCTTTAGTTCTCCTTTTGCTGTGACAATGGGTGTGGTCATTATCTATGATGTATGTACCATGCTCTATAAACCTGTATCTTGTTCTTGCCCTATAATCCTGTCTTTCTCTCCTCAATAAACCTCATTTTAGTGCTTGCCTAACTTTGGTGCATCTGGTCATTCTTTGGTCAGGAGTGGGCCAAGAAGTTTGACATTTCAGACTGAAATCTGACATATTTGGTGCTGTGACTCAGGTTTCTGTCTAGGCAAGCCTTGCTCTCCATCCTCTTGCCCTTTGCTCTCACTTTTCCACCCCTGCTATTTCTGTGACTCGTATATTTCTGTCTATGCCAGCCTTTCTCCATAATGCTCTTGCTCCGGGATTTCCCGTCCTTGTTTTCGCTTTTCTACCCTTGCCGTTTCTGTGACTCTAGGATGTTTCTTTCTATTTGGGCAATCCAGATGTCCTTTCTCCATGATAATACTCCTGCTTTGGTTCTTCCTGCCTTGAAAGCCGTGCTGGAGGGGGCGCTGGCGCTTGCTTTCGCTTTCCACCCTCTCTATTTCTCAGACTGCATGGTTGAGTTCTTGGCTAAACCTGGTATGTGATGAGTTTGGAAACAAGTCCCTTGTGGTAGGGGAGACATCTTCCACTTTGATTCTCTTTAGGGAAGAGGGCTTTGTGCTGTAAATTTTATGTTTCTGGGCTTTGAGTTGGTTTAGATAATGGACTTTTCTTTATGATTTGATGGGAAAGAAAAATCCACCCGTAGTTTTATCAGCACTGCCTGGTTCACTCGCTCACCCGGTAATAAGCAAAGCGGGACTCGGTGCCTATGTTGTTAGGGTCCTTTTAGGAGCGGAGCGTTTATACTACCCATGGCTATGTCTGCACGTGAAGAGATCTGGGTTACCTTGAGGCATCTCTTCTGTGTCTGTCCCCAGCATGTCTCTCCCACATGAGGCACAGTTAAATACCTACACCCTGGCTTTATAAGGCCTTTCTCCTTCACCTTCAAGTTGCTTCTTTCACTCTGTCCCATGATGTACATTACTTATTGCGGCTGGCCACCCAATCACTGGTGCCTGTATAAACAAAACAGGTTGTTTTACCAACAGATATCCTTGTTCTGTCATTTAATAATAAGAGGATCCTAGGTTGGAGGGGTTGTGCCAGCCCCTCTTTCTACAAATCAGAAAAGAGACATCTGGACTTGTACTTCAGCCGCAAGGCTGGGGCTGTTACCTGGGGATGCCCAGCTCTAACAGATCCCAGCAGGTATAGCTTCTCCTCTTTCTCCTTTGCCCCTTGGCCATGGGGTCATCACCTGGGAAAACTCAGCTCTGACTGACCCCAGTTACTCCCCTTCCTCCTGCTTTTGTTCCTCAGCCACGTGGTCTGGGTCATTACCTGGGGAAACCCAGCTCTAACTGACCCCAGCTGGCAAAGTCCTGCATGTTTTTCCTCAAACTAGGACAAGTTTGATTCAGATGCTCTAATGTTTGATCTTATTCTGCACAACAGCCTGGCCACAGTACAACCTGGACAGCGGAGAATGGTGGCCACCGCAAGGGAAGCTAAATCACCCCACCATCTTACAACTGGACCTCTTTTGCAAGAGGGAAGGAGAATGGGCTTAAATATCATATATATAAGCTTTCTTTTATTTATGAGAAAATCCTCAGTGGTGCAAGGTGTGCACAGAGCCAAGTAAGACTACAGTGTTAACAAATCCTCCTCAGCTCCCCACCTATTCTGAGCTGCCCCATACTCAGGAAGGGCTAAAGGGGACACTACAACAGGAATAGTGTTGCTGTCTATACCTTCACCAGTGGGAAAAGTTGCTCGGCTCCTGCCCTTGGTGGAAGCAGTGGGGGAATTTGGACCAATCCTGGTCCATAAGCCCTTTAGTTTAATAGAGTTAAAACAGGATCTGGGAAGCTACACTAATCACCCTGATAAGTATGTAAAGACATTCTAACATTTGTGTCTAGCCTATGACTTGTCTTGGAAAGATGTCCATGTTATTCTAAGCCAGACTGTAAATGATTTTAAGAAATACACAGTGTTAACAGAAGCACAAAAGTTTACCACCAGATTATACCTTTCAGATCCTAGATATCCAGTAGGTAAAACAGCAGTGCCTGTGATTGACCCAGGGTGGTAATCAATCCTCAGAAGAGAGGCGGGAAAGAGAGAACATTGTCTAGTATGTATCCGGCTGACCTCAAGGCCACCAGGCAAAAGGCTGTCAATTATTCTAAGGCCAGTGCCATAACCCCAGAGCCTGAGAAAAACCCCGTAGTCTTCCTGGATCAGCTCTGGAAGGCAATAGAGAGACATACCACTCTCAATCTTAACTCCTATGAAGGATGAGTGATGTTAAAAGACAAATTCTGGACCCAAGCAGCACCAGATATTAGGAAAAATCTCCAGAAGCTTGTCCAGAACCCTCCCTGGTGGCATGGTGGCTGCTGCTAATTCTGTTTTCTATAACAGAACTTCTGAGCTTGAGTCTCAGTCTCGGGAGAAGGAGTGGAGGAAGGAGGCTAGGCATGCCTAGTTAATGGCAGCATTAGCACCCACATTCAGACCAAAGCCAAAGCCTCCATCAAAGGAAGGAATTCCTAGTGTTTCATCTGCTGACGTGAAGGGCATTGGGCCAAGAATTGTCCCAACAGGGACAGGCCACCCAAGGCCCCTTGTCACTGGTGCCATCAAACAGATCACTGGACTGCACTCTGTCCTATGAGATCATCCCAGGAGGGGAGTTAGTCACCAGATCGTATCATGGTACAATAATGAAGCATCCTGCTCCCGTCTGCCCTCTGGCAGACAGTGATCACTGGACCAGAACCAAGGGTAACCCTCCTCGTGGCAGTTAGGCCAGTAAATTTTGTTAATACTGGGGCTGCATACTCTGTCCTCACCTATTCCAGAAAACTGACCACTCAATTATGTATGGTCACCAGAGTTTCTGGGGTCTCTACCAAACAAATCTTTAGTCTCCCTTTGCTTTGTTTGTGAGAGTATGTGATCATTGAATGTTTATTTCTGATAATTCCTAATGGCCTGCCTGTTTGAGGGACATAGCAGCCATATATTTATTCTCTTGCTAGAGGCCACTTATTAATGTTTATTGACACTTTTACTCATTGGGTTGAAGCTTTTCCTTGCAGGACTGAAAAGGCTCCTGAAGTTTCCCGAAGACTTCTGGAGGACATCATATCTAGTTTGAGCCTCCCCCAGTCCTTACAGAGTAATAATGGTCCTGCCTTTGCTTTATAGGAAATGGTTATATACCAACACAGCCTTCAAGTAGCTCAGTTCTTACAGACATTACAAGAACACAAGCTACTGCCTAGAGACCCTTTTTCCTCTAGTCCTTTCTGTCAGCTGGGGAACTTCGTCAAACCCTAGTTCATCAAACCACAGAAGGATGGGTCCCCCACATCTCAGCTAGCCCTGGCGTGGAAAGGTCTTACTTTCTACCCCAACTGCTATTAAAATTCCAGGCATACCTGTTTGAATCCATCATTCTCAGGTGAAGCCATGGAAGGACCAAAATGAAACTCATCTGGCCCTCGCAGACAAAAGGACTCCAATACTGGAGACAAATATTCATGTACTCAGTGCCTGTTCAAGTGGACTCCTTCTGCTGTGGCTCCTTCAGATAAGTAGCAAAACTATCCATGAGCAAGACACCTTTTGCCCTGGCAAACCAAACTTCCATTTTTTGCCTTTATGGGAACAGCAGCTGCTGTTGGAGTAGCCACAGGAGACACATCCCAGGGCCTGCAGCAGTCTTTAGCTGTGGAGGCAGCACAAGCTCTGGTGAAACCTAGCCATGTACTTGCCCTCTTACAGGAACAGTTGGATTCACTGGAGCAGGTTGCCTTACAAAATAGGTGGGTCCTTGATCTTCTAACTGTAGCAGAAGGGGGCACCCACTTGTTCTTAAAAGAACAGCACTGCTTCTGTTAACAGAGGCCATCAAGCTACAAATGGTCCTAAGTTCTCCACCAACCCTGGGGCCAATCTTCTCCTCGCACCTACAACTACGACAACCTACCAAGAACATCTACCAAAGTCCCCTGGAGAGACCCCCAGAGAACCTATAAGAGGCCACCCTAATAGGGATTGATATCCCTACTCAGCACAAAGCAGCCTGATGAGTTGACACCCCTATCCAATGGTTTGGGCCTCTAGAATAGAGAGTGGGGAATATTTAGATAGAAAAGTTCTTTTAGAACTATTTTCCTCAAAATAGCTTAATATTTTTTAATATCACATAAAATATTATTTTTAAATGAATTCATCCTGTGTGTGCTTGTGTTGGTTCAAAGGACATATTTCTTTTAATATTTGAGAAAAATTTGGTACAGGAAACAATTATTACAAAACCATTTCTTGTGGAACAATAATGTGTAGTTCCATGGTGGAGGCTGCCTGATGTTTTTCAGGTTTAAATGGCCCAGGTGAGATAAAGGGAAATTCAGCAAGGTCACAAGAGAGAAAAGATTATCCTTAAGTAGGAGAGATTACTGTGTCCCAAGCATACAGAAGGAAAGAATTTAAGTATTTCTGATAACCTGCTGTTTCCTAAAAGGAGATTTTAGTAAGAAGGAACCACTAATCATTTAGAGACAGTTTAGGGACATTTACACATGGTATTAAGAAAAAAATTACTAAGTATGAAATGTCTGATTTCCTGAAGTACTGCGTTTGACAGTTGGTGTCTCTGACATTCCACTTTGCCACTTCCTGTTTTATTTTTATTGTTAAGGTACGTTCTAATTCTTTCAAATGCACAATTTGGCTTTTGATTACTTTTCAATGATTTTTAGAATAATTTTTGTGAAACCATTAATAAGTCAAAAATTTACATTATTTTCAAATATGAGTTCCATTCCATCATGGAAGCAATGCAGTACAGACAGCTAGAAATATCAATAAGTGTTTGGGAAGGATGTGGCTAATGAATGCACGGTACATGGATGGTTTGAGTTCTGTTCTAGTGGTTTTAAGGTTGAAAATGAGCCACGTGGGCAACCTGAGAGCAAGGTGAATAATGAGCTGAAAGCTGTAGTGGAAGCAAATCCATCTCAACCTACATGTGAATTAGCAGCAAGGCTGGATGTTACTATTCCAAAAATATTGGGCCATTTGAAACAAATGGGCAAGGTAAAGAAGCTGAATAGATGGGTATTGTATGAATTAAATGAACATCAAAAGAGAAATCATCTCGAAGTTTGCTTTTCTTTGCTGTCATGACATAAAGATGAACCATTTCTACACTGTATTGTTACATGTGATGAAAAATGGATTTTTTTTTACAATCACAAGCGTGCAGCACAATGGTGTGGAAACACACATTCCAAAACTGAATATTCATCACAAAAAGCTAATGGTGTCTGTTTGGTGGTCCGGTGCTGGTGTTATTGACTATAGTTTCATGAAACCTGGTCAATCCATTACAATGGATGTCTGCTGCAACCAACTGTATGAAATGATGGGTATGCTTGTGATGAAGCAGCCAAGATTGGTCCATAGAGACAGGCCAGTCCTCAATGCTGGACCACATGACACGCAAATAACGTTGCTCAAACTGCAGAGGCTGGACTTGGAAACTCTCCGTTATCCACTGTATTCACCAGACCTTGCTCCAATTAACTACCACTTCTTCCAGGCTTTGGACTACTTCTTGCAAGGAAAAATATTCAATTCTCAACAATCTGTGGAAAATGCCTTTCATGATTTCATTGCCACTTGCTCTCCAGGCTTCTTCACTGTTGGCATAAACAAGCTACTGTTATGATGGCAAAACTGTGTCGATGTTTTAGGTGCATATTTTGATTCAATTGTATTGCTTCGTGTTTCACATACAATAAACTAAACTTGACTCAAAATCGGACATTTCATATTTAATGACCTAAATCGATTTAAAGACCAACCTTTCTTATCCAGAAATGCTGAAGGGAGCCTACTCAAAATCATTGACTCTATAAAACACAAGAAGGACTTTAAGAATTCATTACATTAAATAATATAAATAGCATATGTGTTATGAAATAAAATTTCCCTAACCAAAGGTTAAAAGTTCTGGCAATTCTCTGATTGTTTGACAATTCTAAATGAGATCTTTTACCTAGAAACACATTCTGTAAATAAGTTATGAAATATCCTTGTAGTCATTTTGCTATGGTAATAGCATGACATTTGTCACTAATATGATACAGATATATTGTTTATATACTTAGGGTGCCAGAAAATTTGATATGACATTAAAATATGTAGCTGAATGCCTCTGGTGTCAGTTCTGGCTCATTTAGACACTGTCTTTGAATAAATAAATAGCTGAGTTGATGGCACCTTTTAATTTTTTCTTCTACTTGATTTTAATAGATTATTACATCTCTCAGAGCTATTTGAAATGCTTTCCTTCATTCATTTACAACATAAATTAACATGTCATTTTTTCCCATGAATTTTTGAAAGCAGATAGAATAGTGACAGTACTTGTACAGTGTGCATCTGTATACACATTTCAAGACTTTAAGTCATTTGAAAAAGAATAGGCCCAAACAAGAATCTGTCATAGCTATGTGATTATTTTAAGCTAAAATTGCAATATTGACCTTAGAAAATAAAACAATGACAGAGTCATGGTAAAATAAAATTCAATTGTGGAAATAGCAACTACTGGCTGTTATTTATTTTGTATATTCTGAAACTGGAGGTTACTATTTGACCTTGAGAGGAAACTTTTTTGAATATCGATTAAAATGATTTCAATAATCTTTTCACATTTGCAATATACACTGACTTCTTTTGTTTTTTTGATACTTAAGTAAAATAAAGATAATAAAATTAAAAATAAATATAATCTTCTACCTGTTGGATAGAACTATAATCTCTTTTGGTAAACAATATGATCATTATACTCTGTATGGGAGTATGCCATAGCTTGACATTCATTGCAATATTTTGAAATGCATATTAATTCATCTTATCTTTCTCTTAATATTTATCAATCTTTTATTCCATATTCTCACTGATTACTATTGATTTCATTGATTCAACGTTATATGTCCTTCTTCATTGATATGTTTGTTATTATAATGCATTCCTGCTTCTCTCTGAATTAAAATTTCAATTCATCTCAGGATCAACCAATAATTTCTATTATTTAACTTTATTGTTTCTATTATTCTGTTCAGGTATTTTAGAAACTGCAATATCTGGATAAGTGTACATAACAACTTTTTCTCCAGAAATTAAATTTTTGCCTGTCCTAATCTGCAAATTTATCTAACTCAACCAATCAGCTTAATTTGACTGAACCTGTAGAGACATTCAGCAGAATAACAATACTTCTCCTCATCATTATTTGTGAAGTTTTCATAATAAATATAATAAGTAGAACCAATGGTACGATTACATAATAGAAGTAAGGATTTTTTAAAATAAACAGTTCTAAATGGAGGTATGCTGTTTTACTATGCATACTTATTATATTGCCAAACAATATGAAATTACTCATATTCATCCATTATGGACCTATAAAATTATAATTTTGGAAGATTATAACCTAAATTAACTCCAGGAAAAGTATTTTGAAAGAAACACTCACTAAACTTAACTGCAATTTTACCACTCAGACATCCTTCTGTTACCTCTTTCCAGAGGTTTTTCTCAGTAACTGTGTTTATACACTCAAAACCACATAAATAAAATTGGAATCATATATGAATTTAAATATTGCTTTAAATATTCTTTCTAATTTTTGTGAGAGTAAATACTTTACAAATTGTATTTATGACTAAATATTATTTTATAGAAGAATAGATGGTAGCAAAGTTGCTTACCTTTCCTTGTTTATTATTGTATCCTTAGCATCTAACGCACTATCTGACATAGAATAAATGCTCAATAAATATTTTCATTTGAAATGATTAAGTGGAATGACTAACGTTGAGAATAGCAATGGCTGATGGTCAAAATACTGGATACTGATCTCTCTTCTTCTCTCCATGATTTGTATTTATTCCTGTTTTCTTGTTTATCTTTTCAGTGACGTGGCTATTTCCCCTGCAACATGAAGCCTCTGAGGTCACTCCTCGGAGATTGTAGCCTTGGGCATGTGCACAGTCTCCATAGGATGGCAGTGGTTTAGCAGGCCCCCATCTTTGTCTCTTTCTCTGCTTCTGTTGGTATCCTACCCTGCTTTTGGACTTTCTGCATTACCAGCTGTTGACTCTATTGTTTTAGACAATGTCATGGGACATGCTTTCTCTAATTTCTGATCCAACTACATTTAAATCCCTTTGCAGAACACCCCAATCTCTGTGGGTGTTCTCACTCAAGGAAGGCTCTTCTTAGCTCTGTATTCTCCTGTTTCTCTCTGCTAAAACAGTTGACTTATGGTTTAACTTATTGCTGCCATGGAGCTACCTGCTTGTCTTAATTGTGTACTACCCAAATCATCATCATTTGTGACAATTTCCTTATGCTGGAACTTCTCCACACTCTACTTCAAATAAAGTTACTTCCTTTGGGGAGAACTTTGGAACTCTCTGTCTTATTGACTGCCATGTCCTTGGGCCACAATCTCTGCTCCACTATTCTAGATCTGGGAGTGAGGAAAGTAGCCCGACTCTCTGCATGAGTCACCATGAGCATGGTATTGGGTAGAGGTTATTTTTTTTTGCTTTTTAAAAAGTTACTTTACTTTAAAAATTTATTTTATTTTTTAATCGACAAGTAAAATTTATATATACATATATGCATACCTTGTAGAATAGCTAAATCAAGCTATTTAACATATATATTACTTTATATGTTTATTTTTATGGTAAGAATATATAAAATCTACTGTCCTAGCAATTTTTAAGTATAAAATATGTTGTTATTAACTGCAGTCACCATCATGTACAGCAGGTTTCTTCAACTTATTTCTCATGTCTGATTGAAATTTTATGTCTTTTGACCAATATTTTCCCAATTCCCCAAACCCCCAGACTCTGGTAACCACTATATTACATTTTGTTTCTATGAATTCAACTCTTTTACATTCCACATATGAAAGAGATCATGCAGTGTTTCCCCT
Organism: Avahi laniger; assembly: GCA_963575035.1. Classification (NCBI taxonomy): domain Eukaryota; kingdom Metazoa; phylum Chordata; class Mammalia; order Primates; family Indriidae; genus Avahi; species Avahi laniger. The sequence goes on along the minus strand of CAUYSK010086160.1, from coordinate 35,734 downwards.
TTTGGGTTTGGCTTATTTCTCTTAGCATAATGTCCTCCAGGTTCATCCAAGTTGTCACAAATGGCAGGATTTCCTTTCTTAAGGTTGAATAGTACTCCATTGTGAATATATACCACGTTTTTTAAAATCCATTCATCTGTTGCTGAACAATTAATTTGATTTCATAACTTGGTTATTGTGAATGCTGTTGCAATGAGAGTTTTGATTACTATTGCTTTGTAGTATATTTTAAAATGAGGTAATGTGATGCCTCCAGCTTTGTTCTTTTTGGTTAAAATTGCTTTAGCTATTTGTGGTCTTTTGTGGTTTTAAATGTTAGAATTTTTTTTCTATTTCTGTGAAAAATCTGTAGATTGCTTTGAGTAGTAAGAACATTTTAACAACATTAAACCTTTCAATCCACGAACACAGGATATATTTCCATTTATGTGTATCTGTAATTTTTTTATCAACGTTTTATAGTTTTCAATGTATAGATCTTTCTCCTTCTCTGTTAAATTTTTTCCTAAGTATTTTTTTGATAGCTACTATAAATGGGATTTTTTCTTTATTTTTTTTTTTAGATAGTTCATTACTAGTATATACAAATGAAAGGTGGCTACTTCTTGGCTTGCCTCTCTGAACAAGGAAACTCTGTCCTCTTGGCAAGATGGGCAAAGACAATTAGGCCCTGAGGGTTCTTGGCCTGCCACTCCTGAGATCTGTATGAGAAAGGGAGACCATGACCTCTAGGCTGCGTTTATGGGGAAGCTAGCCTCTGCAACTCAGAGCTGAGGAAATGAGAAATGCTGGCAGTCTGCTTCTCCAGTGAAACTATGCCTAGAATGGAAGCTAGGGGGAGGGGAAGCCCTGTCTTTGCCACACATGCCCAGAGTAAAGCTCCTGTCATCTTGAGCGGCAGTGCAGGGTGAAAATGGAAGAGGCAAGCCATATCTCAAATGTCACAGATTCTTATTGTTCTTCCTGAAATACAGATTTTCTTGAGTAACTGTCTTCATTTGCTGTCTGCCCTTAACAAAATTTTCAGAGACTTTAAATTTTTTATAAAAATAATTTTCCCAAGTTTCGCTGGGGAGCATGTCTGCCTCCAGAACTTCTTGCTCTATCATTACAGAAATAGAACTCCTTTGTTAAGTTTTCAGTGTTGTCCATAAATCTGGGGTGGGTTATCTCTATAAACATTAAATTCCTGTTTATTCTGTCCTTTATATATTTTTTTCTTTTTTTCTTGCTTTCCTTGGAACTTTTTCTTTATTTATGACCTTGGGAACTTGGTTATGTAATGCCTTGAGGTAGACTTTTTTGGGTTACATCTGCTTGGTGTTCTATGGCCTTGTACCTGAATATTCATATCTTTAGGTTTGGAATGTTTTCTTTTATTATTTCTTTGAATAAACTTCTTATCCTCATGTCTCTCTCTCCCTTTCAAGGCCAATAACTCTTAGATTTTCTATTTTGAGGCTATTTTCTCGATCTTGTAAGCGTGCTTTATTCTTATTCATTCTTTTTCTCTCTTTTAACTGTGTATTTTCAAATGTCTTCATACACACAAATTGTTTCTTCTGGTAAATTAATTCTGTTGTTAAGAGACACTGATGCATTTCTCAGTTTATCAATTGAATTCTTAAGCTCTAGAATTTCTATTTTTTAAAAATATTTCAACCTCTTTGTTAAATTTCTTTGATAGGCTTCTGAATTCCTTCTCTGTGTTGTTGTCTTGAAGTTCATTGAGCTTCTTCAGGACACCTATTTTAAATTCTTTGTCTGAAAGGTCACCTATCTCCATCACTTTGGGATTGGTCACTGGTGCCTTATTTACATCATTTGGAGAGGTCGTATCTTCCTGGATGTTCTCGATGCTTGTGGATGTTTGCTGATGTCTAGGTATTGAAGAGTTAGGTGTTTATTTAATCTTCACAGTCTGGTTTGAACACATCTTTCTTTAGAAGGTCTCCAGATACTCAAAGAGAATCAAGTGCTGTGGTCTAAGTCTTTGGTCACTGTAGCCATATCAGCACAGGATGTGTCCCAATCCTAGCAGTGTTGCCACTCTTGCAGACTCCTGATGGTACTGCCTTGGTGAGCTTAGCGAAGATATGAGAGAGTTTGCTGGATTGCCAGGCAACGTCTCTCACTCTCCTCACTTTCTGTGCTGGGCTGCTAGAGCTGAGGGAGGAGTGGCATGAGCACTTCCTCATGCCACCAGTGCCAGGTCACACCTGAAGCCAGCTCAGTCTCACCCAAATTCAGTGTTGAGTGTTGCCTGGACACCTCTGATGTTTATTCAGTGCCCTATGTCTCTTTAATCAGCTGGTGGTGAATCCTATCAGGACTGGGTCTTTCTCTTTAAGGCAGAGTGGGTTCAGAAATGTTGTCCAGGGACTAAGACCTATACTCAGGAGCCTCAGGGGTCTGCTTGATACTTTATTTTACTGTGGTTGAGGTAGTGCCCAAGTTGCAAAATAAAGTCCTCTGAGCTCTTTCCTCTCCTTTCCTCAAGTGGAAGAAACCTTCCTGAGTCACACTGCCTGTGATTGGGGAAGGCATAATAACATAAGCACTGGGTCTCGTGCACCCCAAGTCCACTGGTTTCGAATCAGCACAGCCATAGGAATTGCCCAAGGACTACAGACTTTGTGACCCAACTGCCTTACCGAATTTAGTCCAGGCCCCAGGCTGTTGTTTGTCTGCTGTTGGTGGGGCTGGCAGGAACTCAGGCTCTGGGCCTGAGGATTTCCTTTTGGCCAGGCTTGTCAAAAGTGCTCCCCTTATGGGCACCTGCAGAATTCTACCCTGTGCTATATTCCCTGTGGCTTGCAGTCCTGAGTTTCAGTGCAAAATCCCACAATCTCCTCACTCTTCCTCCCCCAAGCACACATATTCTCTCTCCACTTAGGGTGTTGGTGTGTCGTTGCTGGGGGATGGGGAAAGGGTGGTGTAGGCAATGCAAGACTGTCTTTTTTGCCCTCCTCAGAGCCTTTTTCCTTGATATAATGTCCAAACCAAGTAGTATGATTGTTCACCTGCTTTTTGGTTCTTCTGAGGGTATTTGCTTGAGTGGATAGTTGTTGAATTAGGTGTTCAGGCAGAGGGATGATCACTTGAGGCTTCTATTCGGTCACCTTGCTATTTCCCCCACTCAGCCCCAGTCTCCAGCTATTTTTTTTTTATTTTATCTTTCTGTATTTAAGGTATGTCTCTTAAAAGCAGCCCATATTTAGGTAATTTTTCTTTATTCAGCATTTATTAAATATTTTATATTTATTCTTTTACTTAATGCTTATATAATATTCATTATTTTATTAATTTAATTAATATTAATGCAAACATTTTATCTTCTTATCCTTAATGTAATTATGGATATATTTGGGTGTAAATCTACTGTCTTACTATTTGCTTTTATATAGCATGAGTATTCTATAATTCGTTTGCTTTCCATTCTTGACTTTATTTTTAGTATTCCATTCCTCCCACCTCCTTTAACCTGGAAAGTTTGCAATTGTTTTCTCTTATTTTAGTGGTTTGCCTAAAGATTACATTGTGTATACTAGACATGGCTAAATTTAATACTTAGTAATTTTAGTAGTTGCTACATGATTCTTACAATATGTTAACTATGCATCACCCCTTCCTGCTTTCTGTGCTACTGTTGTTGTGTGGCATTCAAATCTATATTTTAAGTCTCAGAAAATAGTATTATATCATTTAACATAGTCAATATTCGTTTATATTTACCCATATGGTCACTCTATTTGTTGCTCTTCATTTTTCCCTACGTCTTCATATTTCTATTGAAGATAAATTTTTTTTTATTTAAAGAATACTCAGTTGTATTTCATTTAGTACAGATCTGCATTTTAAAAATTCTTTTAGTTTTTGTTTTTGTTTGTCTGAAAATGTCTTATTTTATTTTTAGTTTTGAAGAATGCTTTTGACTGTTATAGAATTCTAAGTTGGTAATTACTATCTTTCAGCGTGTTAATGCTGAATGCTCACCTTCTGTCTCCTATTGCTGCTTTTGAAAAGTCAACTTTAAATTTTTTTGTAGCTTTTGTCAAGGAAATTTATATTTATTTTCTGATTTTAATATTTTATTTTTGGACTGTATCAGTTTTTCTATAATACATCTAGGCATGGTTTTATTTTTATTTGTACTACTTGGGAATTTTAGGACTCACCTAATCCGTGGTTTGCTCTCTTTCAACCATTTCGAAAAATTCCAAGCCGTTCCTTCTTCAAATCTCAGCTTTGCTTAGTCATCTTTCTCTTCTCATTTTGGGATTCAATTGCAGGTATGTTATGCTTTTCACCATGTTATCTATGTGTCTTGTTTTCTTTACTAAATTTTACAACTTTGTTTCAGTCTGGATTTTTTTTTTGTTGTTATTGTTCACTTATTTGTTCTTTCCTTGTTACTAATTTAATGTTGAATCCAACCACTGAGTTTTTAACTTTAGTTGTTGTATTTTTCAGTTCCAGGCTGTCTATTTGTTTTTCCTTTCCTTTCAAACTCTCTACCTAAATCTCCCAACTTTTCATTTAACATCTTTACAAATTTAATAATAGTTCTTTTAAAGTCATAGCTGATTATTCCACTGTCTTAATATCCTGCTGTCTGTTTCTTTTTCTCTCTCTTTTAAGATTAGCTTGCTTCTTTTTGTAAAGCTATTAGTTTTTGTTTAACTTTCAACTATTATATAGAAAAACAAAACTAATTCTGGATATGAGATTATGTTATCTTTTTTCTAGAGAAGTTTAATTTTTGTTTCTGGCACTCAGTTTTCTTGAGGATAGATATCCATCTTATATATCTTGAACTTTAAATTTCTCCAACCCACATCAGATTGCAAAAAACTTTATTTGGCTTCTGTGCATCTGAGCCCATCCTTCTCCTAGGCTTCTCTGCCTCTCAGCCTTAATTTACAAATTTTCAAAGTTTTAAAGAGAAAAGAAATACCAGTGATGGGCTTATTTCTCTGAGCTGCTCTTCTCTTTAAGACCTTGGGTCTTGTGGTCTTCTCAGGTAAGCCTTCTCTGATTTAGTGAATCCCCCATTCTTTCAAGCAGCTATAAAAACATATAAATATATATATGCATATATATACATATACATATGTGTATATTTCATATATATACACACATATATGATTTCCAATTTTTCTCTATGATATGGTTGTTTAGAGAAGCTAGTTTGTCATTTGGAAGCCAAATTCTACCTTCAATCAGCAAAAAAAAAATTGTTTCTGGTCTAGTTTTTTAATTTTATCCTTAGTAATATGTCCAATCCTTATATTGGAGTTTTGTTGTTATTCCCATATCTTTCTTCCTGTTGCGTCATTTTAATTTCTTTGACTTTTCCTCTGAATTCTGAGAGAATTTTGTTTTCTTTACCAAGTTAATATCATGAGGTTAAATTCTGTTCTTTACTGATACTAATTGGGAATGTTAATTTATTTTTCTAATTTTAATTTTATTAGTCATTTTAACTTTATTTATCTCATTGTTTTTACATTATCCTTTTTATTGTAACCTGTTCTCTCATTATGGATATATGCTTCTGTTTCAAATAGCCATGTCTTGTCAATTCTTGTGATTTTGGAGATAGCTTATTTTTCTGAATGGTCAGTATATAAGTCCAATTCACCATGATTTGCAAACTTATTTCATAAACTTTGTATTTAACTTTCTCATTCCTCCTTCTTGAACAATGGATAATACATGCCTATATAATCCTCGGCTTTATACTTTGTTTGCTTGGATACTTGTCAAAAGAAGTCATTTGCATAGGACTGATTCGCATAGAACTGATTTGCATCAGTTGCATAGATTGAGGTTGGTTTGGCATCCACAGCTCTCATTCTAATTTCCAGTGTCTCGCAGAAATTCATCTATGACCCAGCAGATGTTCATTTAGGTTCTGCTCCACTGTTGGGATATCATCAGTCAGTTCCAGTGCTATTCTCTCTCATATTGATCCAAGGTATTATATGAAAAACTCTAATAGCTGTAACTTGGTGCCTCCAGGGATTTTTTTTTTCACCTTTCCAAATACTATGTTTGATTTGAGGGTACTATATTTTCTGAACAAAATGTTCATTTTATCGTGCTGTATGCTCCAATGTATACCACCATTTTCCCCCTGCATGTTCTATTAATGATTTGGGAATTGCATTCTCTGAATAGAAGTTTTAAATCTCTGTGTTTCTTTCTGTCCTACAAGTCAACCATCTCTTTGTCATTATCTCAGATTCTCATTTATATTTTCCTGTCACCAACTTATCTTACATTCTTGTAAATTGTAACTCTGATGATCGTATGTTTGTTCTAGGTCTCAGTTTGCTTGGCACTGATTTGTTTATCCCCAGGATCCCAGAAAAATAATTATGTTGCCCCTTTCCCTTGATGGTGGCTGGTTATAGATAATCATTTTTGATCTGTCTAATTTTTATTTTACCAACAAACTGTGCTCCTAACAAATGGCCTTATGTACCCATTGTAGTTTAGTTCTAACTTAGTATTTTATTTCTTTACATTTTCATGTAACAGCAAAAAAATGAATGGAGATCACAATATTTTAAGTTTTTCTTTTTGTGTTCTCCTCTTCTTATAAATTGTTGTATGCCACAGGACTGAAAATTTACTTTAGTAAAACCTGAAGCAAACAAATCACAGAGAAAGCAAAAGAAGAGCTGAATTTGTGAAATGTTCTGTCAAATTTACATGAAGAATTGGTTTAGAGGAAATCAGATAAACTTTCAAACCCCATGAGGTTTATATAAACAAAGACACTAGACATTTAAGTGGTGTCATTATAATAACAATGCATTATGCTAAAATATACAGGTAAATAGCTTTTGGCTGGGTTATTTTCTAATCCTTAGAAAATGTTAATAAGCATATCAGAAACAGCATTCTTTTCTTTTGTCACTTTATCTGTTAAACTCAGAATGGATTTAAAGCAATTATAAGAAGTAGATTTATCTCTTCACAAAACCAAAGTAATAGATAAATTCTTTTTTGTTGGATTAAAGAATGAACCAGTGTTTATTTAATATTTGAATAGCAAATTATACAACACAGGCTGCCAAATCCATATAGCAAGTATTATTCTCTTATGATGCTTTTAAAAGCATCAAACACATATTTTAAATGAGATTTTAAAACTTACTGATAGAGCATATACCAATTTCAGCAGCAGTATTTAAAAAATATGATTGATGAAATAGCAGTGCACCTTACAAGAAAATTGCAAGCCTTTCTAGCATCTAAAGTATACATTTTGAAATATAAACATATTTGAGCAATTGATATCCAGGTTTCTTCAGGCTAAAATTTAGCTTGAATGTTGGGTCATTATTTAAATTATTTTTATTATTTGAAAAAGAAGTCATTTCTTACTCATGTATAATGCGAGATTTGTTTTAAAAGCACATGTTACTCCACGTAGAGCTTTGGTATTATCTGCTCTCAAATTTCTGATAGAAAAGTATTCAAAATATTTGTTTCTGGCCAAGGGGATAAAGATAGGAAGACTCTCAGGAATTATTTCAGGGATTCTCAGTGGTCCACAATGATGATATGCTTTCAGGAGAAATCCTCAGTGATTTTCACTTTCTGGCATTTATCTCAATGGCTTGTATCATATTCCTCCCAGAAAGATCAGAAGTCTTATGTAGAGAAACAATTCAATCACTCACATATTACTCATCTATTAACCCTGAAGATCAAGAACACAACCAAGAAATAAGCAAACAATTATTTTAAAATGTCAAAAATAAATTCTACATGTAATTTATTGTTGGGTCAGAGCCATTTTTCCATCAATCACAAGTTACTTAATGTTTATAAACAACTCTAACCAGCTTGAATATATGATGTGCCAGGTTCTGTGAGTCCTTAATAAAACTTTAGAAAATGTCTATGGAGAAAATAGTCTTAGAAACAGGTAAATCAACAAGATCAAGAAAAGATAGCTAGATTTGAAGCAAGACCAAAGTGTTAAAGAACAGAGGATTGTGCAATATTGTAAGAAAAATAATAATCATTTTTTTTGACTCTATTGTCTGTTTTAGCTTGTATCTTCTCTCTCTTTTACTGATATCTTTACTGATACATAAGCCATCCACTCTCATACCATCTTAATGATACATTGGGGGATTTGTTTTTGTGAGGTTGAAAATATCTAGATTGTTGCTAGACACAATGACATTTTTTTCTACTCCATTGTCTTTAGGTTCTCAGATGCATTTTGAACAGATCACCTCTGCCTTCCCTTGGCTTCTGCAGTATTTCAAAACCCTGATGATCTGAACCATCTCATTTTTTCTCTTTCCTTGATTTCAACAACTCTTCCCTTTTTTCTTTCCACAGCTTTCCACTATTCCATAATTATTGTTTACACCAGGGATCAGTCTTTATCTGTTCCAACGGGGATTTCACCTGTTCTTCTGACATTAGATATTGCCTCATTAATGATAATCTCTAAGTAGGAAGTGTAGTAATGAAGAGGAATGAATGAACACAAGACTGAAGGTTTTCACAGAAAGAAACCAGGCAACTAGTAATTGACTTTTTCCTGCTGTTTACGAGGTATGGAAAGAGGGTCAATGATTTAGGTTTGTTTGCTTTTTAGTTTTATGGGGCTTTTTAAAGGAAAAACTTTCTGTCTTTTTCACATAGTTTGCCATAAAAATTATAAATAGGTTAATATCAGAATATTGAAGTGAATGGAAAGAAAAAAATTAAACAAAGATAGCATATTGGTATCTTCTATTTGTAGCTCAAAATTTGTTCTTCTTCATTCTTTATAGACCTAGAGTAGTATCCTAAACATCATTTAAAATATCACTCACTTGGCTGGGCGCGGTGCCTCCCGCCTGTAATTCTAGCACTCTGGGAGGCCGAAGCAGGAGGATCCTTTGAGCTCAGGAGTTCAAGACCAGCCTGAGCAAGAGTGAGACTCTGTCTCTACTAAAAATAGAAAAACAATTAGCCAGTCAACTAAAAATAGAAACAAAAAAATTAGCCAGGCGTGGTGGCTCACACTGTAATCCCAGCTATTTGGGAGGCTGAGGCAGGAGGATCGTTTGAGCCCAGGAGTCTGAGGTTGCTGTGAGGTAGGTTGATGCCATGGTACTCACTCTAGCCAGGGCAACAAAGTGAGACTCTGTCTCAAAAAAATAAAATAAAATAAAATAAAATAAAATAAAATAAAATAAAATAAAAATCACTCACAAGGAATTTCTGAAGGGGCTTTTCACTTAAAGTTAAAATTTGCCATTTGATGGTATTTTAATCAACTTTTTTGGGGTTAATTTTGCTTATTATCCATAGTTTTGGCCCAAAGTTCACTTTATGTCTTTTTAAAGAGGAGCACAACAAATTATTAGTGTGTTTTCTGGAAAGCTTTGAGCAAAGCTGAATTCCTCTTACATTTTTATTTTGTAGTTGGTAATGTGACTTAAAATTATGAGTCACATAATTTTATTGAGAAAAATGCTATAGCAAGTATGAGGAGGGAATACAATATTCTTCATGCCTTTTATAATTTATTACATAGTTATAAGGCAGATTCTCATGAGAAAAGAACAAATAGATGAGACTCTCCCTTTTTTGGTATCATTTCAATGCATAGTGAGGGACTTTTTTCCCCCTGAGGAAAGTATTTTATATGTGGTAAGCTTCTTTTTAAGATTTGTTATGGTTCCTGTATTTGAATTTATGCCTTTTTTTAACAATTTGTGTGAAACTAAAGTCACAACACAGAAAATGAGAATGTAATTTTTTATAGTACCGCCAAATAGAGCAACATACTATTGCAAAAATTTCACAAGATGTTTCAGAAAACTTAAGACTGTCCTTTGCTCATACTCTTGCCTGGTCATGAGATGGCAGCTGGGACACCAGGCATCAGTCAGGAAAAAAGAAAAGTTACTTGGCAAAATGTGGCAGTTATTCAGCACTAATATTTAAAAATGCTTTCTCAGAAACCTAAATGCCTACATATCGCTGATCAGAATCTATTCATATGGTCACCCTTATACACAAGGAACGTGGGTCTTTAATTATATGCTTGTCTACATGTAAGGGGTAAATGGCTACTGGGTGGGCACCTAGCAATCTGCCCTACAACACTAAATACATATCTAAAGGCAAAATTTTCATGAATTTTCCTATTCATGTTTCACAAGAACCCTTCCTGTTAGGTAGACGTTATTTACATTTACAGATGAGGAAATGGAGGTTTAGATGGATTCAGTAACTTGCTTGCAGCCACCTGGGTAGCGGGGCTAGAACCAGGAACTGAACTTATCTCTACTTGACACAGTTACTGGGCTCTTAATCAATATACCTCATTGTTTCTGAGTTGCTAGTTCCTTGTCTCTTGTTGCTTTTATTTCAGGAAGCCAGCACTGGATTCCAAAGATGAATTAACTTCTCTGAATGACAAACAGGAAACCCAGTCTGATAAATGGAGTAAACTTAAAAAAAAAAAAATGTAGGTCCAAAATGTCTACAAAAACTTTTGAATCTGCTTGCTTTGCTTTTCCTTGACTTATTAAGGAGACAGGGAACCATGACTTGGCCCAATTGTGTGAAAGACATTCAAAGATGGAAAGAATCTCTTTTCCATGAAGTGATATATTAAATCTTATGTTTCTGAGAGTTGAGGCATTCTGCTTAGCTTCTGTGTTAAAAAGATAATAGTTCTGAATCAGTTGATGGATAATTATAGTAGCAGATGCTATTGATCGATTAACCCAAAACCTGTTTCCAATTCTCTTTTCCTTCCTTGCCCCTTTGTAAGGGCTGAAAGAAAAAGCTGCATCCTTATTCTTGCAGTCTCTCTTCACTCCACCATGGATGGTCAGGTGATACAGTTCTGGTTAATGGCATGTAAAAAGTCTCTTGGGGATGTTATTAGGAAATCTTTTGCTTTCCTGTTGAGAAGGATAGATGCAGCAGGCATTTTCCTTTCTTCTTCCTGCCTGGATTTAGAACAAATGAGTGGATCTTTGGTTGTGGTTATTTTGCAGCCAAAGATATTCAGAGAAATGCTGGCCTTGATGTCATTGAGTGGTTGAATCAATGCTTACTTCCAGATATCTTATTTTCTTCATCTACTCTTAATTATGTTGTCCTTTACTTCACTCAAAGTTATTTAATGACTAATATAATTAGCCATTGTCTTTCAACAAGCACACAACAACCACTGGATTGATTTATTTCAAAAACAAACAAAAAACTGGGTTATATTATCTTAGTGTAGTGATATAAAAATTCCTTTGTAAGCCTTTTTGGACTTGGAAAGTAAATAAACTTCATATTGAATTTAGATAGCCACAATAGAATTACTAACAAAGGATTATTTTGTTTGACAGGATTTTCATGTAGAGTCAAAATGAGCATGAGACGTTAACAAAAACTGCATTTACTTCATAGCATGTTATCGGCTTTTGGCTTTCCAAAACTGGATAAACTAATTATCTTACTCTGCTCCAGTTGTCATAAAAAAATATCATAGACTGGGCCTTGAACCATAGGAATTTATTTTCTCACAGTTCTGGAACCTGGGAAGTTCAAGATCAAGGTGCTAGCTGATTCTGTTCCTGGTGAGAACACTTTCTGGCTTACAGATGCCAGCTTCTTGCTATATCTTCACATGGTGTGGGGAGAGAGAGAGACCCCTCTGGTGTTTCTTCCTCTTTTTGTAAGGAGACTAATCCTATTACGGGGGCTCCACTCTCATTACCTCATCTAAACCTACTTACATCACAAAGTTTCCATCTTCAACTACAATCACATTAGAGGATTAGGGTTTCATGTATGAATTTTGGGAGGACACAAACATTCAATCCATAGCACAGATTAGTGATCAGAAGATTATCTAAAACACAAAGGCTTAACAGGGGTCCTCAATTTACCCATCTTGGAAAGAAGTCCAATCCACTCACTGTTCATGGGAGTCCTAAGAGTAATGATGATCCATTATGCCACTTTTTCTCCTCTCTTTTCAATTTGGGCTAATGGGTAATGTAACTTTATCTAACTCAAAATTTTCTTTTTCTATACAAAAAAAGAATTAATAAGCAGAAGCAAGGAATATGCTTTAATGTTTATTTATTGATTTTTCTCACTGAAAGAATCTCTTAATTCTTTCTCCATTTCAGTATTGTTTTAGAACCTTATGATATGCATAAATATGAAAAATTATGATATGCATAAATAGCTGTACCACTTTAATTTATAAATTTAATTGTTGTTAATTTATACTGTATTCTCATTGTCTATTTTATGTAGTTCATGTGACTAGTGGCTGAGAATTTAGTAATGAGAATGTAAATTAATGTAGGTAACAGATGAAATTTCAATAAAGGCAGGGAAGATGTTACAGATGGTGAATGTGAATGAAATTTAAGCAGTAGCATTGAAGATCTTGGTAATGTTTTCTGTGGCCATCACGGTGGAGAGAAAGTGACAATATATTAGTATATTTCTTAGATTTCTGTTTTGTCTAATGATGATGGCCTGACACTACCTTAACTAAATTTGGGTGAATTTAGGTCAGTAAGTCAATTTGTGGACATACTAGGTTAGAAGTATTTGCAAGATTATCAGATATAGATGATCAATAAGCAGTTACTTATATGGATTTAAGTTGGTAGCTTAAGAAAAACAAAAACAAAAAATAAAAATAATAACCAAGCTACAGATCTCACTTTGAGAAGCAGAGGATAAATGACTATAGATGAATCCATAAATGCAGATGAGTTTGTCCAGAGGTAATGTGTAGATTCAAAAGGAGACAGAAGTGTGCTTGTTAGGAATCCTGAGTAACTCCGTCATTTAAAAGGTGGATGTGTAGTAGGGAACAAGGGAAGTTATATAATGAAAGCTAAGAAAGTAGAGCTATTTAAGGAGAAAGCGGCCAAAAATATCAAATACTACAGAGTATTTATAAAAGATAAATACTAAATAATGCCTACTGAATTTGTTCATTATAAGAACCCTGCTTAACATAGCTAATGGCAGAGGGAATAGGAATATTAGAAAAGGAAAGTTTTAGCTGTATATAGGACAGTACATGTAGAACTACTAGCTAGAGAGAAATATAGATGAAGGAAATATATACATTTTTAATTTAAACTGTTATGATAAGCATGGATCTATGCTGAAGAGAAGAGCTAATAAAGAGATATGGAAAATGCTAAAAAGAATGGGATCACACCACCCCCAGATAAATGAAGGATGCTCGAAGAGGTAAAAGAGGCTGTGTGTGTTATGTATTGTGGGGAGGATGGAGAAAGGATGCAGAATTTTGAGTGCACTGGTATGAATACCATGGTTAAGAAGTTGAATAATACCCTTCCTGCAACAGGGAAATATTAAATATTTTTAATTAAGATATCAAAGATATTTTATTTATATTTTTAATTACAATTTTAGTTAACTATGGTGAGAATGAATTAGAGAAAGTAAGATTTGGGGCAAGAAGAATGGAGGAAAGTAAGACAGAAGGAAATGGACAGGGAGTAATTGAAGGAATATTAATTTGGAAAGATCAGTAGTGTTTAGTAATCCACTAGATGTGGAGAGTAAAGGTGAAGTAGATAGAAGATTTGAGGGGAATCTAAAATTCCTAATATAGGCACCTGATGAAAGTGTGACAAAATAACTAGGAAGAATTTGAAGTCTGAATTAAGAAGCTCCATTTTAGACATTCTTAATTTTGGCGGCCTATGGAATATGCAAGTGGAAAAATCATTTAGACAGTTGAAAAAGTAGGGTAGGAAAGTTAATGGACAACAAAGGCTGGAAATAGGGCATACTGTTGAGATATGGATGATTGCTGAAAGTGCAGGAGCAGAGGCATTTGCCAGTGAGACTAGGTATAGAGAGAGAAGATGAAGCCTTGTGTGGAAGCATGAGGAATACTAATGTTTAGAGCCAAGTGGCAAAAGGGAAACCAGTCAGAGAGTAAAAATTGAACCACAAGAGAACAGAATCACAAAAAATAACATCCAATCAAATCCTGTTCAAATGTCAGAACAAGATCAAGTTATATAATTTAGAAGCATCCACTGAATTTGCCACTGGAAGGCCATTTGTGATCTGAAGTGAAGACGTTTTAGTTGAATGATGAAGAAAAACACGGGATTACAGAAGGCTAAGTTATTAATGGTACTCGAGGAACTACAGAAAAGTGCAAACCACTCTTTCAAGATTTTGGTTAATGAAACCAGTGAAGGACAAGACACAACAGGAGAGGAGTTAACTTTCTTCTTGCCTTATGTCATTTTTCAGTAGAGTTTTGGGTAACTACAGAAGACCGTGTTTATTGTTTTCCATTAAAGTAGCACTTGCTTCAATTTAAGGGTCAACGATACTGCATATTTGTGCTTTCCTCTTTGGACCCATGTTTCATGGACTTAACAATGTGAAATTGCAGATGTTAATGGAATAGTCCAAAGAGGAAACTGAGGCCAATATTATTTAAATGTTATGACTTAAGACGTATGCTACTTTGTTAGTGATTAATGGTAGAGATTTGTAACTTTCTTCAGGGCTTTCTTTGTAGTCCCACAGATAACTTAATTTGGTCACTCTAAACAAGATTGAGTATTTTAATAAAGTCTTGACTAGTGCTAAGTACACCGGGATGATAACATTTAAGAAATATCAGTTCTATCATGGGAAGTGATGAGTGTCCTGTAATTACTTGTTTTCATCAGAATCTTATTATTTCCTTTTATTGCTTGTTTTTATCTGCATCTTATTATTTATACCTATATTAATGACTATTTTCGTTTAAATTTTCTTTTATTGGTTTACGAATTAAGTTTAAGAACTTTATTTTTGGCCAATATTGAAAACTAGCAAATCTGTTCTTCCAAAGATTGTCTTTGAATACTCCAGCTGAAGGTTACAACCTTGGTAACAAACCCACCTCTTCCCAACTAAATTGTATCTTGAAATATTTGATAACCATATGAGAGTCTTTTTAAATGCCACAAATTCATCATAGTGAAAATATTATGCTATTCTTATTTCTTAGAACTATTATTTACATATTCACCTTATATTGCTACTTGAAAACTAGTGATGTCTTTAAATGAGGTTGAAAGCAGCTAAAAATATTTCCTTGGAATTCTGAGCCTTTTAAAAACAGGATTTTAGACGTGGGCCATATATACATGTATTACATATTTACATATAATTTATATACTATCAATTATATATGAAATATATAATATATATAAAAATGTGTGGTAAAAACCATGTACCCACATATCGATAATAGAAAAGATGTTTTATATCCACTTAATTAAAATGTAAATAGGGAAACAAATGACCAAGAGATCAATTTATTCTATCATGCCTTCCTGAATGACATTAAAATCAACCATAAAACAATGCCTTTTCAATGCTAAAATTATTTGATATTAGCTGAATGTTGACATCAAATAAGAAAAATTTTAAACAGATATAAAACATGATTGATTCCAAAGATGTATATCTAAAGAATGTAAATTCAGATAGAGATGAAAAGATTCTAGAAACTATTTAGGTCAAATTTTTTGTTTTTAAACTTGACTCTGAGCAAGTTCTGAAGGTCTATGAAACCTCTTCATGAGCTGACCGTGGAGATACGGGGCTGCAAGGAAGCAGGGCAAGGATTTGGCTAAGCCATGACCATTCCAACCAAAATCTTACCAGCTGGAAATTTATTTGTTGCATATTGAGCTTCTCCGTGGGCTTTTGTTAGAAGAAAGAATTTTATAGTTTAAAAGTGTGATAATGCAGCCTTTTACTTCTCGTTCACTGATAGAGAGGAACTGACTTCTTCCAGATCACCCAAGTGAGTTGGAGAGCCAAGTACAGAGCACAAGTTTCATAACCAATAGTTCCTCCTCCCCCAGTTTACTAAAACCGTGTTATGCATATAAAGCTACTGTTTTTCTCATATGTTTTCTCTGCAGTATAAAGAAATTTCATGGAGACTTGTGATTCACAAGATTTTAGTTTGAAGTGGATTTTCGAAATTAAATCTAAGGTCTCTTTTCAGGCAGTAATCACTCTTACATTAGAGAAAGTGGACATGCCTACAACTTCTTGTAATGTGTTGAGGACAGGAAGCCTGCTACCTCCTCAAACAACATATTTCATTCCTGGAGGGTTCTCAACATTAGGAGGCACTTTCTTGTCTTAGCTAAACCCTTGTTATTGTAACATCAACTTATCAGACCTCAGTTTTATCTTTAGAGTAACAAATAATAAATCCAAAGCATTTTCCCTTTAGTAGCTAACTATTTAGTAGTTACTATATCTCCCTGTAAAATTTTGTTCTCCAGGTTGAAAATTCCTCATTCCTCCAACTCTACATCAGGTTGTCTGATCACTAAAGAGTATATGGGATTGTTTCTTTCTGTTACCAGGGCAATATATTTCTAAGACTGCAGTCTAGGATTCTCCTAAGGCAATATTTAGGGGTGAGGATGGAGATGTAGCCAATTGCACACATATTGAACTCCAACTACTAAGTAGTTTTTTCTTTTTATGTGAAGTGCTGAACATTTTGGTGCCTGTCAACCTGTATTTGTTTAGCTGATTTTATAACCTAAATATAGAACTTCTTGGCTCTTTCTAATAAATATAATCTTATTTATTTCAGCCTATGTACCATGTTATATCTATCTTTTTACATATAGTCATGACATTTATTATGTACACTGTGGTTAAATTTTCAAGTCACCTTGAACTTCTGTACACATGCTTTTGTTCTCTATACAAGCTGTAGATGAACATTGAGAAGCACTGCTATACCAAGAGAAAGCCCTACACACACATGCACACATATGTATGCACATGCATGCACATGCATACACACAACAGGTAGACATAGAAACATTACTATTCATACATTGTTTCTAAACTTTATGAATTAACCAAATTGTACTTTCAGTATCCCATATTATATCATCTTTTTCATTATCATATTTAAAATGCTTTGTAAAAGTCATGCTAAAATTAAAATGCACAGAGTTTATTGTATGGCCTTGACCTGATAACCTGGTTAACTTAAAAGAAGAAATAATATTTTTAGTGTATCACAATTATGTAAGTTAAACTTACTACCGATTATGTTCCCATTATCCCCAACTTTGAAATCTGCAGTTAAATATTTTCACAACGTCACCCCAGTCCTCTCTCTGCAGTTTCGCTGTCACCTTTTGTTGGGATGGAAGTTGTCTGGTAGTAGTTTCTTTGGGAAGCTCTCATATAACAATATTACCTGAGATCTTGAATGTTCAAAATGGTTTTTTTATAACCTTTATTCTAGAAAGACAATTTGGCTAGATATAAAATCCTAGGAACAGTTTATTTTTTTAATTGTCTTCTGATGTTAAATGTTGCCATGTAGAAGTCTGAACTCAGTGTAATTCCTCTCTCCTCCACCTTCTACATCCTTTTTTTGTCTAGCTGCCCAAATAATTGCAGTAACTCTACAAGGACAAGTCTTGTAATTTCCCCTGTGATTTGGAATGAAATTATAATCTGTAGATTCAAGAATTTTTTTTTTATTATTTACAAGAAATTTTCTTCAATTACATATTTTTTCCTTATACATTTTTTCTATTTCATTGTTTTATTTATTGTCCTTGGGTACTCAAATTTTGTATATGTTGGGATCATTTTTCAGCATTTTCTATTGGTGACTTTCTTTCTAACCTTCCTTTTCCTTCCTCCCTTCCTCTCTCCATCCATCCCTCTCTCCCTCTTCTTTTCCTCCTTTCCTTTCTCTCTCCCTCTTTCCCTCCCTCCCTCCTTCCTTTCCTTCCTCCCTTTCTTCCTTTTTCTTGTCTTTCTTTCTCTCTTCTTTTCGGGCTTAGTTGGTTTGCTTTTCTCATTGGCATGCTGTGTATTTTACCATAGTCTTTGTGGTGTTTATTCTCTCTTATACTCCCTGTAGTTAATCTTTCTTTATAAAATAATTTTGTATTTTTCTTCTATCCAGAGTTCTACCAATTCATTTTTTGCTCATATTGGCTGGCCCTCTCCTTCCTGAGTTCTTCTATTTCAGCTTGGTGGCCTTCTTTCATAGCTAAAATTGCTTCACTAAGATTTTTTCTTTAAATATCAGATTATAATTGTCATCCACATTGGACAACATGTTTTCTGACATTCTTTGTATGTTTGTAAAGTTTTATAGATCCTTTCTCCATTTTTTCTTATAGTTTTTTTGTATGTATGTATATTTATCTTCCTTTCTTACTCATATTTGAATGTTTTGGGATTTTCTGTATCAGCTATCTGTAGGAGGCTCCAGATGATAGTAAAAATGTACCCCATAAGATCTATGTGTCTTACGTAAGACACACAAGTTTACAACAAAAAGTCCTACGGTCAGCACAGCAGAAAATTTCTTTGCATGCTCAATATTTCCAGAACCTAATACATTTCCAACCTGCACACTGGCAACCTCACTGAATCCCCATCAGGCATTTTGTACATGACTGTGACCAGTTCATACATGAGATACTGGGATCCCAGCTGCACCACATTGAGATAACCACCCAAGGAACCCCCGATCTCATGGCCCTCCTTTGATGCAAAGCATGAACATACTGGCGATGACATGGTAGAAAAAGTTGACCCAGTCCTCCAGTCACTCAAAGGACAAGGACAACTCTCTTCATGCACTTAATTACAGTTCTCTCTAGACGATGCAGATAAAGAGGAAGAGAGCCCAGGTAAACTGAGAAATGGTATTTGCCAGTGAAGAACAGTTCACTCCAAGGTTCACTTGTTGGAGAAAAAAGAAGTCATTGAGAACATTGAGAAGGTTGTCTGCAACCTTATGATCTGGGCCATTACTATTTTCTGGTTGAAGAAATATTAAACTTACAGTGTTTAAATAACATTAAATGAAGTTTGCAAGAAGTGCTGGAATAGAGATCATCAATAGACCTGTATAAGTTTGGACACAGCTGGGTGCTGCCTAAACAGGAGCAGCAGGATCAGCAGAGGTCGATGAAGAGATCTCAGCAAGGGAAGCAACAGAAGAGCAGAAGAAGCATGCTCCTTTGCAGGACTACCCTTACATGCTTTCAGTTCTGGCTCCTATACACCTGGCAGATCAGAGTATCACAAGCAGAAGAAATGGCAGATGACACTGAAACCCTGGTAACCTTGGTAACTGTGATTGAGAGTGCTTTAGTATCTAATTCTAGCCTCCTAAGTGGTCAGTGACATGGCAGCTTATGAAATTGATCATAAACACCATTCCTTGGGCCAAGGATGCTGGGACTGGTAGGGTCTACAACTCCTTTCAGAAGTCAGAATACATAGGCAACTCAGTCTGTGGTGCTCAGGAGTATCCTCAATTATTATTTTCCCCATTTTAAAGGTAAGGAAAATAAAATTTAGAATGGCCAATAATTTAATCATGTTTGCAATTAGAAAATGGCTCTCTCTTCATATCTAGACCACTTTGGACTTGGTAATGTGGTTCTGGGCATCCTTATACATAATTTATTCAGTAGCACCAATCCTGCTGCTCACAATTACTCAAGACCTTCATGTTCTGAAATGTATTGCCACAGATACCATCCACATAAGTTCAATTTATGTCCAGAGAAATTTCAGCAGGACATCCCTGTCCTCACTATATACTGTTCCCTGGGTCCTATTCCTACTGAGGAGAGTGACTAGACAACTAAAGTTAGAGGTAGATAACAGCAGGGTGAGCTCTATTCATTCATTTATTTACTCAGGGTAAGAAACATTTGAATATGTTTAAAGTTTAAAGAGAAATACTAGAAGTAAGGAAAGTTTGAATATTCTGAGAAAGGGAGTAAATGGTAGGTTGAGGTACTTGTTCTGAACCTCTGATGGAGGGTTTGATTTTGTTTAGGAAGTCGGCAACCTCATTCTTTGAGTCAGAACACAAATAATTACATTGGCTGTGTATGAATTTAAAATTTATTTGTGAAGGGAAGAGACTCTGAGAAAGATCATGCTTAATGGTCTCATTTTTGGACAAGCCTGGAAATGAGATTTGTTTGTTGAGAATTCTGGTAGCAGGTTTTTTAAATGAGGGATTTGCAGAAGGTGTCAAAAATTTAGAAAATCTGAGAAAGGAATGGATAATGATTAAATGGTTTAAGAATACCATTTCAGTGGTATTGACAACCCTACTGAGGTTAAAAAACTAATTTTCAGTGACCTAAAAACACAAAATAGCATTTTTTCTGTATTCATGTCATTCTGATATAGGAAAAGAGAAAAGATATTGCACCATTAATTTAGGATGAGTTTATGTATGAAAAATATTGAGGAAGGGCAGTGGTACCAGGGAGTCAAGGGTGTTGGGGATAGAGTAGTGCGATCGATGAAATGCAGCGTTCAGACAAGATTGGGAAGAGAAACCAGGAGGCCAGGAGCAGTCTGATACAGTAGGAGAAAATGGGAGACCACAGAATCCCAGGTCTCAATAAGATCAAAGTACCATATAATGATGGCTTGAAGGATGTGGATGATTAGGTGGTTGTGCCCAGAAAGTAGAGTATTGGGATTTAAGATAGAATGTAGAAATAATGTGTTGATGAGTTGGCATTCTAACAAATTTCCCTTCGCAGGCTTTTGTTTTGGGAGGCATGGCAGATGAGAGAGTCCACTAGAGGGGGCTGCATGAGAAATGGTATCTTCATGGTATTGTCCATGTCAGGTGGAGTGTGGAGATGAAGGTGGATGATGATTATGATAATGATAAAGATGAAAGTTAACACTTACTGGAGGCTTACTGTGTGCTAGGCTCTGTCCTAAGTTCCCTGCATATATTTACTGGTTTAATCATCATAATATTGTGAGGTAAATACTATTATTATCCCAATTTATATATGATAAATTAAGTTGCCCAGATTTATAGAGCTACTAAATAATAAAGAATGGACTTGAAAATGGAAAGACTAATTTCAGAACCTATACTCTTAAACTATTAGGCTATACTGCTGCTTGGAGTTAGACTGTTCTGAGAAAAGGTTGTAAAGAAAGTGTATTTGTTAATAATGTATAGGAAATCCCAGAGGGCACACTGGAATGTGTTGAAGGTGGAGGGGAGCAATGGGAAAAGGCAAGGAGGAGGCCCAGAGCAATAAGATGGTGATTAGGGATGTGAAATGCAAAGTCACCTTGCTCAGGAGAGGATCTCTGCTGCTTCAAGAATGCAGAGAAGATGAGCACTCTATTCTTACCAGGGGATCTTATGTGTTACATCATTCATCTTTTTTTGGTAATGGAATATGCCTCCAAGCATTTATCCTGTGGAAATAGGCTCAAAGCAAGGATTCTTACACATTTCGAGTCATGGATCCTTATTGAGAATATGATGAAATCTTTATACTTTCTCTCTAAGGAGAAAATGCTCATGGGCATAAATGCAGATGGAAAATGTTTATTTGCCAACATTGTGGGAGAACTGGAGAAAGTATACGATTTTGGAAGAGCCCTATAGGAATGTAAAGACTGGACAATATTTCCCAGCCATCTTTATAAGATAGGGAAGGCCCTATGTGATAAACACAGAGATTTGGAGACAACAGAAGGAGTGGATACTAACAAGAAGAGAAATAAATCCAGTGACCTCACAAATTTTATTACATCCATAAAACTCACGATATGTTTGATGTGATTGGAATTTCATGTGGAGGCAAGTGAGGTGAGACAGAGATTCACTTCTGATTTGAAGGTGAAGGAGCACAAAGCAGGCTTCCCTGACTCCAGATCAAAACAGAAAGAAGCACAAGGAAGACACATATAGTGTGCATTTCAGTGTCCCAGACCCTAAACCTGGAGTTTGGCTGAAATTTTGCTAAGCCTCTAAGGGCAGAGAAGATCCTAAATCCCATCTGAGTCACATGCACACACTGGCAAGACTTTCCCCCTGTTCTCTCCAGGGCCTCTCTGAAGCACATCCGCATAGCTTAGGCTAAAGCCTTGATCTGTGAAGATATTTCTCTAACACCATTTTGGCTTCAAATAACAAAAAGTGTGACCCTAATCAATCACCAGCAGTCTCTTCAGTGTATGGGAATCTAAGGATCTCTGAGTTTCCATTTGTGTGTCTCTGTTTTTCCTTCATGCTTCGCTGAAGATTGAGCAAGTTCAATATTGAAGCCCCTTCCCATACAGATTTGAACACTGTGAGTGTCTTACTTGTCATGTCAGTTCTCTGCTTTTACCGTTTTGTTCCCTTTGATGTGGGACCTGCGCTAGAGGCATTCTGAGGGAGAACGTGGGAAGTTTGAAGTTAGGCCACCTCCACTGCACAGAGGAATGCAAAGCCCAAGCACGCACAGGGCTGAGTTCAGTTTTCTTCTGCTGGCAGAAGGGGAGTGTGATTTCACAGGCTTTTGTCTGCTTGATGTTGCTGAAAAAGCAAAAGTTCTCAGGAATAGCTCTGTGCTATTACTGACCTCAATTGATTTGGAAGAAACAGTGGCTTCCAAGACATTTCTGAGTTGTCAGACTGAAGCCTACATGTATTTCCTATTTTTTTCCTGTCAAAGAATGAGACCATTCTTGTTAAAAATGACTAGAGATTAAATTACATAGACTTTTGTACAGTATTTTAAACAGTCATCAAATGTGTTTCTCATGTCTCTGTCTCCTAAGGAACACAGGAGAGTCAAAGTTCAAACAAGGTAAAGGACCTAAATAAAGCAGAATTAGAAACAAGAACTGTTTACTTGGGTGGGGCTTAATTAAATATTGAGATCTGGGCATATGAAATATAAAAGTGAATTTGATGCTCTCAATGTTCTCACAAGGTTTACATTCTAGCTATGAATGTAGACACACAGATAAACACAACACTGGAAAGCTTTCAAAATGATACTCATTTAAAAAGTTACATGTGCATGCAAATGTATAACTTACCTGAGCATCCATATGTGAATTTCAAAAACAAAAAATAATAATTAACGCAATAAGCTATTTGTTAGATAATAAACATGGAGATACCCCTAGACTCCTGAGTTCCTTTGGTTTGCTCTTGCAAATGTCAGCATGTTCATATAGTGTCTGAGCTCATTCCAGGGATATGAGTTGAGGACTGAGAAGAATATTTAGTCTAGAGGCGCCCAGATGTGGTAGACACAATTCTAAAATGATTCCCAAGGAGCCATGACCTTGTACAGGCCTCTTCCATTGAGTGTGCAGAGTGTGCATAGGACCTGTGCATACTATGAAGTATCACTCCCATGATTATGTTAAATTATATGGCAAAAGGGAAGGGATTTTTCGTATATAATTGAGGTCCATAATCAGTGGACTTTGAGTTAATCAGAAGAGTGATTATCTCGAATGGGCCTGATCTAATGAAATGAGCCCTTTAAAAGAGGAACTGAAATCCTCTTTGAGTTCTAAAAGTTTCTTCTGCTGGTCTTGAAAAAGGAGACTGACATGGAGTGAGAGAAGGCCACGTGGCAAGGACCTGGGGGTGCCCTCTCTAGTAGCTGAGATCTATCACTGGCTCATAGCTAGCAGGAAAATGGTAGTCATGCAACTTTAAGAAACTGAATTCTGCCAACAATGATATGAGCTTGGAAAAGGACCCCAAACTCCAGAAAGGACTGTAGTGCAGCTGACACCTGTAGTACAACCTGTGACACCTTGGGCAGAGGCTTCAGAAGAGCCATGCCTGGACTCCTCATTCAAAGAAACTATGAGATGGTACAAACATTTTGTTCTATGCTGCTGAATTGTGGCATTTTTGTTATACTGGGATAGAAAATGAATATACTAGAGTTAATTGGTTAACTAGTCAGTGAATATCTATTGAATGGCTACTTTGTGTAATAGTTATACTTATTTACAGACTTCTGGGAAAGAGCTATTTAATATTTTCCAATTTTATTCAAAAAGTGGGCAAAGCGTTCTTGAAATTCTTGAAATGCTGAGGGCTGTGAATGACAATTGGATGGTTCTTTCCTTGAGCATAGCAATTAATGGTAGACTAGGACAATTTAGTTTTTTCTGGAAAAGTTATATAGATTTCTGTGTTTATTTTAACAATATACTTTAAAAACAGTACATTATAATAGTACATAATAATAAGAGATATATAATAGATAGTGAGTGTTTGGGACTTGCAAAGTCCAAGACACTGAGAAAAATGTTTTATTATGAATAGCTCATTTCATACTCATAATGATAATGTAAAGTTAGCACTATTATTTTCTGTATTTTATACTACTCAGGTTTGTGAACTTTAAAGCTGGGGTTTGGATCCAGGTCTGTGGCTTGTCATTTTGGTAGTCATTCCTACAATCCAATATAAGTGTGTGACTCTTCTACAATAGTAAATTTAATGGTATTCGGTTTGCATTAGTTTCCTTCCAAAGTATTGCTATTTGATAACATTAAAAAAAGAAAACAAGGGAGTGAAGTAAGACGGTCTAACAGAAACCTCCAGGGATCATCCTTCCACATGAACACCTAAGTCAATAACTATTCATGCAAACAAGCACCTTCAGAAGAACTGAAAATCAGGTGAGAGATCATACTAACTGGTTTTAACATTATATCAAGGAAAGAGGCACTGAAGTGGAAAAAATATAGTCTTGCATTGCCTATGCCACATCTCCCCATCCCCTGGCAGTGCCAGGCCAGAATGCTGAGTGAAGGGAAAATCTGTGTGCCCAGGGGAGGGAGATTGAAGTGATGGTAGAGCTTTGATTTGAAACCCAGTGGTGCCCTGGCACAGGGGAACACAGCACAGAGCCGAATTATGTCAGTGTCCAAGGAAGAAGCATTTTGACCAGCCCAGCCAAAGGAAAATCCTCTGACTCAAAGCTCAAGTTCCAGCTAGCACCACCTGCAGACAAAGAAGAGACTGAGAATTGGACTAAATTTGTAAGGCAGTTGGGCCACAAAGGCTGCAGTCCTTGGACAATTCCTGTGGCTTTTGTGGTACTGAGCCAGTGGAGTTGGGGTGTACTGAGCCCTGATAATGAGTAGAAATTTCCCAATAGATGAGGAGCAGGGAGAGGGAATGGCTTTGCTACTAGAGAGAAATCAATAGCCAAAAAGCAGAGGAAAAAGTAAGAGTAGCAGAGTGTCTAAAAGGAACAGCATGAGATGAGTCTAGGAAGCAGCCAAGACCATGAAACCAAGTCTTGTACGTCCTACTAAGAATGTTCCACCCTTTTGAGTAGGCAATGGGAACTATTGAAGGAGTGTGATCAGATTTATTCTTTGAAAATATTCTGAATAAAAGTATGGAAGATGGTTGGGAGGAAAAGAGGAATACTGAAGTAAGGAGAAAAATTATGAGACTTTCCCAATAATAATCCAAGCAAGAAAAATATGACGGCTTTATCTAAGTCAGTGGCAAGAACGATGTGAATGGAAAGAAGATGATGGATATATTGGAGAGATACTTAAGAAGTGGACTTAGCAGGATTTCGTGTCTGTGTGTTGGCTGGGGATTTTAAAGTTGAGACAGGTGTTTAGCTCTGTGGAGTCCAGTTAAGTATCACTAATATAGTGGGAGAAATTGGGTTGGGCTGGAGGAAAGAAGAGGACTTAATATTTACTTTAAGATATATTTTATTTCAGCTGTGGTAAGGTCCAATAGACAGTTTGATATACAGTATCTGTGGCATCAGAGAAGGGTCTGACTTGAGGACAAAGATTTAGGAATTAAGGATTCAGTTGATGCTATGGATGTAGGTTAAATCGCTGTGAAAGAGTGTGTAGAATAATGGAAAGCGCATGAGGAACCAATCCTGGAGCAAATGATCATTTAAAGGGGAAGTAGCATAAAAGTAGCTGAATATGTAAGCCAAAAGCAGCCATCCGAAACATGGTGGAGTTATAAGAGTGAGGACAAAGCCAAAGAGCAAATTTCAAAGTTGAAGGAAAGGTAAACTTTAGCATATGCTGCAGAGAATTTGATTAAGATAAGGACTAAAGGGCGTCCACTGATTTGAATGTGAGGGGGTACAACTGGCATTTCCACTGTCCTTTATAGTATTGGTGCCCTGATTTTGTTCTGTGGGAACTTGACCTTCCCTGCTCCCAGTTCATATGCATTGGTAAAGCTGAATCTACTCCAGGATCCAGGGGTGAGGCATATGATTTAACCAAACTAACAACACTTTCTAGCCTCCTGGTCATAGTGCTTGGTTCAGGGAAGGCACACAACATGTGTCAGGCTAATCAATAAGATAAAATTTGCTGGACTTTTTTTTAACTCTAAGAAAAGAAGATTTCTCTTTCTGGTTAGGTGTATAGAGTAGGAGCTGGAGCTGCTTCTGCCATACTGTGACCAAATTCACCCTGGGAATGGAGATGATGTTGAAGAAACCTTCTTAAGAAATGGAGGGAAAACACAATCTAACTTAAAGCTAAGCTTAGCCCCGTACTGTTTAGTTACAGGATCTGATATATTCCTTTTGAACCCCTGAAGCAGGACAGAGGTGTTGGTTCTATTAGTGTAAATATACCTGTAATGTGCTGATATTACATTTTTCTAAGAAAAATAAATTTATTTTATTTATGCATTCAGGAAACGTGTACTGAGAATCTATCATGTGCCCAGCACGCTTTTAGGCACTAGAGATAGAGACTACAGCAATAAGTGAGAAAATGTCTTTATTTCCCTAGGATATGCATTTTAATGGGAGATACAGAAATCAGTGTAAGTAAATGTGTGCTCACACACACACACATTCCATAATTCAAATAGTAATAAATGCCATAAGGAAAATAAGAATTAAAAATTAATGTGATTTTAAGGTTGGAAAAATTAGAGAAGTCAGGGGACAGAATTGCTTTACATCCTGTCAGCGAAAGGGAGCATTTTATTAGAAAGTCTAAAGCATTGAAATTCACTCAACAAACCCTTGATCTTCAGGAAGGGGCTTTCCCTTACCCGTTTCCTATCCCATACTCCCAGGAAAATTTGAAGTAGCATTAGTGTTTCTCTTTGAGAAGTTCAGATCCAACTTTAAAAAAGTATTTAACTGTGTAATATGAATTGCATTTGAAGAAATAGCATCTAAAGGACTTGGCTGAGGTCATTCTTGGATTTATGACCTTCAATGATGAATGCAATATTAATTTCAAAAGGAAGATCACCTAAACTGGACAGACTTTGGAATGAAATGCTGTGTAAAAGGTGAATATTCAATCACAGCCTTCAGTTGTTGCTTTTGAACATGTTTCTTTAAAGCTGGGTTAAAGAGGATGGCCTGCCATAGGATTACAAGAAAAAGGCTGTCTTGGCAAGCGAACAGACCCTAAGCTGTGTCCCTTTCATCCATCTTTAAAATTAAAGTGAGGTTCAGCAGATACCTTGAGGAAAGATATTAAATTGCAGATTGTGCAGTTTTGTTGTGCCTGCAATTTCCCAATGTTGCTAGTGAGAAGCTGAGAAGGCCCTTAAAAGCCTTTGTGCTTGGCACCTGCAGAAATCTAATTTCTGATGAATAGGGCCCTAATTGGGTCAATTATTCTATTATACTGCACAAGAGTACTTCAAACTGCTGCTTCAGTAAAGAGAGGCGCTTTAGTCTCCCCATTGGTGTTCTCCAATTTGAACAGAACTCAGAATTTCACATTTAACTTTTCCTTTCCCAGCCTCAATTTTGTCTTTCCACTCTTAGTTTATATCTGAGTCAACTGCTAAATTAAAGTGAAACCACGTTTTCACCTCTGAAACCATGGCTAAGATAACAAAGGAGATTTTTTTTGATTCCTTTAAAAATTGTTTGTCATACATTTGCAAATACATGTGGCAACTATTTTAGTGCATCTTATTTGAAGGGAATAGTCTTTTGATTAATTATTATCTTTAGGGGAGGAATAACACAGAGGAAGAAAGAAGAGCGTGCATTTTATTTGTGGATTATATTATACTTTTGCATATATGTAAGGCTCTAATTTCAATTTTATTTCCTTATTATTTCAAAGGATCGCACCAATTTCTTTTTCATAATCACATACAACTTGGGAGTTGGCAAGGAAAATAGAATTTTGAAACTGACACACGATGACACTTATAGACTCATTATTTTAATGAAATTTATTTCTTAGACATTTCTTTTATGCTAAATGTTCTAATTTGTTACTTAAAACAGAAACCACTTTAATTAGTATGAGTACTTTCACTCATGAGTTTGTCTGTGCGGAGATGGAATTATGCCATTAATGGCTGTTTATTAAAAAGGCTAAGTACTGGGCAGTAACTTATACCCTATA
Source organism: Avahi laniger (assembly GCA_963575035.1). NCBI lineage: Eukaryota > Metazoa > Chordata > Mammalia > Primates > Indriidae > Avahi > Avahi laniger. The sequence goes on along the minus strand of CAUYSK010086160.1, from coordinate 7,468 downwards.
AAGGAGCTTTTGCTCAGGCTTGGGTACAGCAGAGAGGACATCACCTTAGCTTTTGTAAGAGGCCAAAAAGATGTATGTCATTTAAAAAAATGAATTCAATAATGTATCTAATGACATATTTTGTAAGAAACTCCAAATTTAGCATCCAGAGCATATTAATGACTCAACACGCTGATTTTCTTTCTTTTCTTGAGATATGATAGGGATTGGTTCCTACTCCTGGCATAACAGAAAACAGAAAGGTGAAAAGATGAAGAAAGTATAGTCCTTATTTTTAAATAGTTTGCAGTTTAAAAGGAGATTAAAATTGCATGCTTAATTGTAATATAAAATATTCTTTAGTAAGTGTCATCAGAGGGTAAAAACAAAGTACGGTGAGGGTTTAAAAAGCATGTGTGTGGATATGTAAGTGCATGTATTTGTGTGTGAATGTGTGTGTTTCCATTTTGTAGCATCCTGTCATATTCATTTTGTAATCTTTGAGCAGATGCAGGTCTGGACTTAAAAATATCAATTCTGTATCTTTTCTAAGGTATGCATTGATACTTCCCACACACTACACTAGAATTGATTTTTCTATGCCTGCTCTGATAACCATGAATCTAGCAAGGAACATGGTTTGATTGATTTTACGGTGACTCAGAGGCAATAAAAATTAGTATGCAACTTTTTCTGGTTTCTTTCCAGTGGGGCTTGGAAGCAATTATATGATTAGTGCTGGGCTCAAACTCCTGGGCTCAAGCAATCCTGCCTCAGCCTCCCAAGTAGCTGGGACTACAGGCATGTGCCACCATGTCTGGCTAATTTTTTCTATATATATGTATTTTTAGTTGTCCAGCTAATTTTCTTTCCACTTTTAGTAGAGATGGGGTCTCGCTCTTGCTCAGGCTGGTCTCGAACTCCTGAGCTCAAATGATCCACCCGTCTCGGCCTCCCAGAGTGCTAAGATTACAGGCGTGAGCCACCGTGCCCGGCCTTTAAGCCTTTGTTATTAATTTGAATTAAAAATATGGTAAAGTATCTATAATAATATACTTTTGACATTCTCTCATAAGCATATTGGTCCCTTTTCATTTTATTTAAATCAACTGTACTTTTTCATTTTCCCAGTTATCATGTGTGTTTTTTGCTATGTCTATTATTATTTAGTTTTTCCACTCCTTTAAAATATTAGCTTTCCAGAAAAGTCTCATTACCTAATTGATCATGAATTTAAACAAATATTAAAATATTTGTCACATCTGCCATTAAAATAAATAAATTCTAGGGATCATTTATGACAACTATGTGTTGCAGCATCTGAGGTATTCTACATACATGATCTCAATGAATCCTTATGAATCTTTGAAGGAGATAACAATATCCCCATTTCAAAGATGATACTGAGGCCCAGAGAGGTTCACTTATCATTCAAGTTTATACAGCTAATAAGTGGCCAGGTTCATTTTGTCTGAGTCCAAAGGCCTGTCCTTTTTGACATTCTATTCTGCTCCAGTCCCTAAGTTATCACTTTACACCTGCTTATGGAATCACACAGTCTTAGAAAGTTCAAAATGCTTTCTCTCCTGAAGAATTTCCTTTGAGTATACATTCCTACAAACTTAGAAGCAGTGGTCTAAAGATTAACTTTTTCCCATCATTTTTAAAGCTCAAACTTCAATGTAATGTTGTTCCCAAAATAAGTGGAACAGATATGGCTTTGATCATTAAATATGTTTCTTTGAAGTTATAAAGTAAGAAGAGGAATGCCTCCTTCAGGCAAAGAACCTTCTCCCACAGTTCTGAATATAGCTGAGCAGATTGGGTCAAATATGCTATAGGCTTAAAAATGCTCATATCTAGACTTCAAATACTTCCCCCACTCAATCATCTCTCCTGCCTCAGTCAGTCAGTCGGTCAGAGTTATTCAGTCAGTAATTATGTGAAAGAAGACACAGTCTTTGACCTCAGGGAGCTCTTAATCTTTGGGAGAGGCCGGACACACACACAAATAGTTATAAGGCAGGATGTAAAAGACACCTCAAGGAGTCAAATAAGAATGATGTGAAATATGAGAAGCAGAAGAAAATGTCATAAACAGAGTATCCTCTGATCTTCTTTGACTGTAAATGCTGTGAGTGCTGGGACCATGTGTGCTTTTTTGCCATTATGTCCTAGCATACAGCATGGTGCCTGGCACATAGGACATGCACTATATAAAATTAGCTAAATGCACAGGTAACCCATTGTACATACCCATAATTTCCAGGAAAATATAGCGGTACAATCTCTTAGCTTATTATTCATGCATACAGAGTCTAGAGTAAGCTGCAATATGTATCCTTTCTTCCCTTATCAAATTGACGTTAGTTGCATAGAGTCTGTGTCAGATAAACATCCGTGGGTTCCCTCCACACTCTGGGATCTCTTCCTCTTCTTCCCTAAGATCCCCTGGACAATTTTTGCCCTCTTTCTACTACCCTCCTCTATAATGGAGGGACAATGACATCAGATACTCCCTAAGAAAACTTTACATCTTTCAAATTCACCATAATGAAACATCCTAAAATGTAAATAAAACTTTTTCTTGATGATTACTGACTGCCTTTCAAAGCATAACCCAGATATTCTATTTATCATAGGGATAAAGTTTTTGTTATTATTTTCTTTTGGGTTAGTAAGGTTTCCCTCTGGGATGGGAGAGGGAATAAAAAGGCCTTGGGAGTGTGCGTGGCATGGGAGTGGGGTGGAACAAGGTGACTTTTCTGATGTGCTGCAGTGAATAAGCAGTGGTGGAGAATCCCTTGACATGGTGGAAAGGAATGGATTCGTGGTGGAAAGAACGGCATGTGCAGAGAAAGGGATTGGTAGCACATGAGGCATGATTGGGGAAGGGTGCAATCATTTTATTGGAGTCTGGGGTACACGTGGTAATACACCCAAGTTGCCAGCAAGAACATCTCCATTTCCATCTTCAGAGCTTCTAAGCTTTGATGTCCTGCTCCAAATCCTCTCCATCCAGCTCTGTAAAGAGCTAGTGGCTTTCACTATAAACATTCCCTACCTGAAGGCTTTCTTAGGGGCCAGAGGAGTTTCCTTAACCCAAATTCTGGCAGTCAGAAATGTGCCCCTGAAATGAACCTTCAATCAATACAAGACAGAAGCTGGTAGCAAAGTGCCCCACCTTCCACCTTTGGTAAAAATCAAATCTACAGGGTAGTTTACACGATTTCTCAGAGTGTCTCTAGAGGTAGAACACTGTAGCATGGTCACAAACATAACCTTTATTGTCCTTGTGTTTTCTATACCTAAGTTCTTCCTCAGAGCCTGCTTTGGGAGGAACTTAAACTAAAACACTGTCCTAAAACTTATGAATCACCAAGACCTTTATTTTCCCTAAAAATAAATAAAGAAAAGGATATATATATGTAAAATATATGTATATAATATAATACGTATATATAATATAATATATGTGCACATTTTCCTGGTGCATGTTTTTTTCCAAGCAGAGATGTAGACTAGAAAGGGAAACCAGAGAGGGAACTTGGACCTTCAACTTTTTGATTTACTACACGCTGCCTAGATCAACAGGGGAAACCACATGCTACTCCACCCCAGCTGTTCTAAACATACTTTCTTGAATTTACAAATGTACACAAATCCAGACACTCTTAAAATTATTTTCTCTGTTGTCTTTATTTTGGTTCCTCACATTAGATGGCCTTATAATGACAACTATTTCAGACTACTTTAAACCTATATTTACAAATCTTTTGACTATCATATTGTGGTGAACATTTTGGGGGTCTTGTAATATCATTTTACTATACACAATCTCTCCTGACCATAACCTAATGTGTGCAAAAAATTTTATTCATCCATGTAAAGAACTTTCTGCTTTATATCTTGTGGAAATCAGTAACTGTAAAATCAATCTAGGGTTCTTTTTTTTAAATTTTTCATCATTGGCAACTTTAGTATTCTTTTTTGGTATTAATTTGATTTTTCCTCACATTGTTGTCTTTTATTACTAAAACACAGTCTCAATCAAAATATATTTCTTTATTTTATTACCAGTCTAATTAATCATTATTTTATATTTTATAATAACTTATTGACTATACTACCTATTAGTAGCTATATAACTGATTGACATTCCACATAGTGTTATGAGATCTATATACCAAAGGTTTTTTTTTTTTAATTAAATGGCTTAAGAGATTTAAAACCAAATCTTAACATTGTAATTATTTTGTTAATAATGCAAAAATTATTTTAGAATTAAAAGATTTTGCAAGAGCTTGGCATGAAAAGGGTGTAAATGGAACATATAAATATTAATGCTATATTGCTGCTAGCATCTTACATTTGTACTTTTTTATATTAGGGTGGAAAGCTAACTGAAGGATTTACAAAAAGAAAAAGAATAACCCAGCAAAGATCAAGGAGACTGAGATAAATGAATAAGCAGAAACAATACATGTTTAATCAAGGAGAGTAATGTATTTCAAGAAAAATTTATTTAATTTCTGTCATCCTATTACCTCTATCATAGTTTTGGTTAGAGATGGACTTTTATTGGGTAGTGGAATAAGAGTAAGATTTAGAGAAAGTTACTCGTCTGTCAAATGGCTTATATCCACCCAGATTATACATACAGTAGCATCATGTGCTCAAATGTGAATATTTTCTTTATTAATCATATATTGAATGATCTTAATATAAACTCAGTATTTTGGGCTCACAGGGACACTCCTATAGCATGTTAAGAGTAAAATGTTATTGATGTACGTCAAAGCTAACAAAACTCACAATTTCTTAATCTCACATATTGCATCAATTAAAAAATCACTTGAAGGTATGTTTTCCAATGAGAAATTTTAATAAGAATTCCAAAGAATATATGAGTTACAATTATTCATTAATTCATAAGGACTATAAATTTGCTTATATATAAACATTGTTTAGATATCATTGCATGGTTTTTAAGATTTTATACTATCTTACTTTCCTTGGCATTGCTAAGTAATACACTGAAACTCAAATTTGGGGGGAGAAATCAAAGTCAGTTTCCTGCAGAGAAAATGCTAGATTTGGGTTCAGAAAGCAAATGGATATTTTTGATCTTTAAATTTCCCCCTGCAGGTGATTATGGTTCAAACCACAGTCTAAGCCTCTGGAAACTATATTAAAATGAGGATTCTCATTTTGGCAGGTAAAGCGAATACTTTGCATAACATATACTGCCCCAGGTACAAATACTATTTTTATAGAAAGTGTTGGTACTTTTGCTCTCTAAAACAAGGATTTTCAAAATAGGATTTTTCAAATGAATAAAACAGTTTGCTTTTATATAAAGAGAGTTTCTTAAATGTGCAAACACATGGGGAAAGCTTTCTACTAATGTGCATGTTAAAAAATTCTATCAAATTATCAAATCTCTCTCACTGGTCTATTTTATCCCCAACTTTAATTAATTAATTAATTAATTTCTCTCATTCACACATTCAATCTTCAAATATTTACTGACATCTGATTTAGCACAACTCAGTGCAATTCCAGTCACAGGCTAGCCAAGATATTGAGTTCAAACCTTGTCACTTGACCCAGTAGAACATGCACAGGGTTCATGTTTTCTCTGATGCTCTAATTGGAAGCAAAAGTAACGAACACAACCATTTGCTATTTAAACAAGAGAAGATATTGCTTCAACAAAAAGATATTTATTACAACAGAAATACTGTTCCCCTCAGCAGAAATGAATTCAGGTTTTTGCAGATTGTCAATTTTCCAATTAAAGTCCCATTTTTGTGATTGCTACATGATTATCAAAGGGTGTGGGCATCCAATAACCACAAAAAGCTAAAGATGGAGAGTGTGCTGAAGTGTCCTTGACCTCCAGTCTCTATTAACTTGTTTCTTTGATTAGGTCAACTTTGTAGTTTACACAGAGTTGGAAGGCTATTTTCCAAACTGACTCAAGATAATTATTCATTAGGTAGTCCAAATATATGCTACAATGGCTCTTCCAATTACTATTAAGCAAAGGGAGGGTGAAGTTATCTATTGTCTGGACTTCAGCCAGTAGGGAAAGATTTGGATTGATTCAGGTCATTTAGAACATTTCTTGGTAAAACAAATAGATGGTTTGTTGAGTAATAAAAAACATTACTATATAGTATTATATAACACAAACAACAATTAAATTGTATCTGCCTTTAAAACATTCTCAGTTAAGTTCAGATAATACAAATAACCTAAAAGAAAGGGTAAAATAATATATAAGTAAAATATTGTGCAAAGTAGGAAGGAGGATATTATTTTGGTAGGGGATATTAGTGAAGCTTTGTGGAATAGGTAGCATTTAAGCTTTGTAGCACAGGGAAGTATTTAATATATGCAAATTGGAAGGAGGAGGAGTTAAGCCATGGCATATAAAAGGAATGACTCTAGCAAAGATATGGAAATAGAAATAAGGACTTAAAAGGAGAACAGCAAGTTGCTAAATTTTCCTGGGGTATGAGTTGTATATGGGCTTGTGAAACTGGGCATGATCCTGCACATAGATGAGGGATGAATTTTGTAATCAGGAGTCAGTTGTACACAGCAAAATCCACTCTAGCTAGTTTAAGCAGAAAGGGAATTAAACAGTTAATTAAATATTTCGTAGCATCATTGGAAAGCCCAGGAAAGATGCTGTGGCCTGTGTTTCCAATGCTATTTCATAGGTCCAGAATCACATTAAAAAATGTCTTGGCAAGGGAACAATGCCACATTAGTCACTCCAGGAAGCAACATTCCTTCCTCTAAAACAATTGGGAAAGAGTCACTCAAAAGGAGATGTTACTGTAGCTTAGTATCCAAAAATAGGGATTGCCTGTACAGTAGAGACTCTCCCATAGTTGCAATATGCAGCTATCTCAACATTGATTGAAGAGCCTTATGTCTACCATTTGATATTCCCACTTCTTTCAAATCCTGAAAGGGTGTCCATATTTTATGCTAAGTAATATGCAAATATCCAGCTACAAGAAAATTTGAGGCATGTGCTCTTTATTTTCTAGTCTCTAACAGAAAACCACATTTTTTTTTTTTATTTCAGCATAATATGGGGGTACAGATGTTTAGGTTACGTGTGTTGCCCTTGTCCCCCTTCTCCACTTCAGTCCAAGTTTCAAATATGTCCATCCCATTGCGTGGTGCGCATTGCACTCTTTGTGTATGCATATACCCGTCCCCTCCTCCCTCCTCCCCCCTCCCCCTGCCCAACATCCAACAGATGTTATTCTTATATGTGCACTTATGTGTTGATCCGTTAATACCAATTTGATAGTGAGTACATGTAGTGCTTGTTTTTCCATTCTTGGGATACCTCGCTTAGTAGAATGTGTTCCAGCCCTTTGCAGGAGTATATAAGAGGTGCTATATCACCATTGTTTCTTAAAGCTGAATAGTACTCCATGGTATACATATACCACAGTTTATT